>VXCM01004510.1:0-13350 GCA_014773175.1 Lucifuga dentata | reverse complement strand
AAGTGATACACCCACCTTAAAAATCCATGTTTCTCCTGCTAATAGTTACACAGCCTTATGAAGTCACGGTCCTTTAAATATTTCCATAAACGCAGGTCTTCTTTTGGGACTATATTCCCCGGTGGAGGCATACATTCACACTTCTTACTGTGCTTAAACGCTAAAATTACATAACTTCTAAAAAAAACCTGAATACACGTCTTATTGGTAATGATGGATTACCTATCCCAAGAACGTTTCAACTATCAACAAGTTGATTTTAATAGTGTACCAGAATGAACTGAAACCAACGGCAGTTTGGAAGGTAGGAAAAACATTTTTAATTCACCGTTCCAGTAGTATGCTTTGGGAAATGATTGTCAGTAACGTTACCTGTATGAAAATTGAATATATTAGGCTCAAACATGCTAAATGGATGGTATGGTCCTTTAACTGGTCCAACATGGCACTACACAGAAGAAAATGTATGTATTTATGTATTAAAAATGTCCATGCTTCTACATTTGCATATACATGTTAACAGGTGAAACACTGAATTTTAAGGTGGGCGTATCACCTGAATATTAGATTTTGAAAGATTATGGGATTTGGCAAACTGTCAGGAAAAGTAAAACATGGTTTTATGTTTTGGAAAATGGTTTTCAGTAACGTAATGTGTATGGATGTTGTATTTTATTTTGTTTTTTTGGCCTCAAACATGCAAAATCAACGGTATGGCCTTTAAATGTTAAATGAAAAATTGAACAAATTGTTAGCAAGAATACACACCTACAAATAACCGCTCTATGTCAGGATGATATTGTAATTACTAAAAAAATTACACACGGTAAACATACTAAATTTAGGTAAAAAGTAAGTTTGGTTAAAAAGTTCAATCAGAAGAATAATTTCATTTGTGTGTCTGCATTTATGGCACACATTTCAACAGTGTCTTTAATCAAACAGAGTATTATTGTTTTAAGCATCTCGCCAGTCGACGCATTACCATTTTAATGATGTTACTCTCCTATTAATCTGCAGCACAGCCTCTGCTGCAACTTTCAAAACTACCAAAGAACTACTTTGATTTTAAAAGAAAAGAATGAAGATCATAATGAGAGACGGAACACTAATTAAAAACCCGCTGTAATGACAGAAAACTCGTAAACAAGAAATAGCGGTGAAGGAATGGGAAAGTGCACATGCTGCAGTCTTGGATCATACGTGAGGAAGATGCAGAAAAAATCCCACATCCACAGTCATTCTCAGCGCCTGAAGCCACGCACGCCGTATTTGTAACAGCGTGCTCCCCAGAGTTTAATCACGAAACTAAATTACAGCTGACACCAACATCTTAACATCATAACACAGCTCAGGAAGCTTCCTCTCTCTCTCTCTCTCTCTCTCTCTAAAAGGAGTTTGACGTCTGAAAGTTTCTCTTCGTGCTGAAGCTGGAACGTTCCTTCGCTGGGATGCTCCGTGGTTTCCTGCAGCAGATGATGAGCTGATTAACCTCGGTCTCCGGGTCTAATGAATCTGTGAAATTCGTTTATTCTCGGGGCGTGCATAAGGAGGTCTTATGGGCATCCTCGGTGATAAAGGGCGAGTTAGGGCGTTGGGCTCCTTTAGGCTCAGCTGGACCTTCCACCTCAATTTCTGATCCGCGTGTGACGGAGAACCAGGCAGGAAGTTACCGATTTTCATCCACAGATATTTATACAAACAACCTACAGATGTAAAGGAAGTTCTTATATCTTTAACTTAGCATTAAAAGTAAAAGTCCTACTTTAGATTAATGGTTAAACATAAATCTTAAACGTCCCCAAAATACAGGTAGAAGGTTCCAACAGGATGAACGACCTCATATCTCTGATGTTTTAGAATTTAGAATGAAATAATCAAAATTCTACAAAGAAATAATGGAATACAATTGAAATAAAAGAAAATAGAATAAAGATATTTTAGTGCTTTGAGGTTGAAGGATTACATAAAGTAAATTTTCTGACTTTTTTTCTTTTCTACAAGAAAAAGAGGATGAACGAAAGAATCAATCAGTCAGTCTTTTCAGAGTTTATGTGATATTCAAATCTGGCTTCATGTTTTTTTCCTCATCTGTCTAATCTGTCTAAACATGTTTCTGTGTGTGTGTGTGTGTGTGTGTGTGTGTGCATGTGTGTGCAATACAAAAAAAGCAGGATGATGGAGAGAGAGAGAGTGTTTTCCTTCCCGTTACACACAGGCGCACAGCTGGACTCACAGCTTAGCTCTTCCTGAGCAGCAGCCATGTTTAGGCTTTGGAAACATTCTCTTTATGTTCTTTATTCTGGTTTTCACTGTATTTTGTTTTCTGTTATTGATTTTTTTTTTCCCCAATCAGATTTTTATGGAGCCCCTTAGGGGTCATGTGTTAAAATAAAAAGGTAAAAAANTAAAAAAAAAAAAAAAATGGGGTTAAAAAAAAGGGGATGCTCCCAGGGGGACATGGAAGAAAAAAAAATCAGTTGTTGGAGGTAAAAAAACAAAAAAAAAACCCAGAGAGAAAAAAAAGTGTCCTTGTTTTTTTCTTTTTTTAACTTTTTTTTTCTTCAGTGTCCCCTTAGGGGCGTCCTTTTATTTTACCCCCTTTTTTTTTTTTTTTTTTTTTTTTTTTTTTTTNTTTTTTTTTTTTTTTTTTTTTTTTAATAAAAAAGACACTAATTAGAATGTAACTTATCAGAGAGCATACTATTTCAAAATTTAAAAAAACAAAAAACAAAAAAAATAGAAAAAAAACCCAAACCAGATCCAGATCTGGACCAAATTGCACTGATTATAAAATATTGTTGAATAAATTTTTTTTTGTTTGTTTTGTTTTGTTTTGTTTTTTTAATAAATATTTAAAGAAATTTGCCAAAATCAATGAAAACCTGCCTCTCTCACAGCATTAAGAAATTACTTTACCTTGATGTAATGGGTTATTCTCTCAGCCATGCCACATCCTTTACCAAATTTGGTCAAAATCAGTTTGGAAATTTTTCAGGGGTTCCGCTAATAAAAAATAAAATTGAAAAAAAAAAAATAATGAAAGAAGTTAGACGCAGACGCAGGTGGAAAAAAAAAATAAACATCCTCTGCCGGACGTAATGAGGCCCATGAATTGGGCAGCTAGAACAAATTGTTTTTTCTTTGCCTTATTTATTTAACAATCAGTTTTTCTAATTAAAAACGTTGGCTGTAATTAATATTAGTTGCTCCAATCATCACTTAATCAGTCATTTATCAGCCAGATGTCTAAATTTTGAATATAATGAGAAGGCTATGTGCCAAAAATGTGAGTGTGAGTGGATCAGCAGAGTCTGCTAAGTGTTGTCTCCGTCAAATCTGTCTCAATACAGATATGATCATTAAATGGACGTTTTTTTGTCAGACAAGGGAATTAATAGAGGAAGAAATCTTGTCTGATGCAAGAAAAATGGAGGCGCAATAATGAAAACAGAATGACTGAATGTCTGACATCAGTTCAGATAAAGGAGAAGAGAGAATATCAGGGTGAATAAAGATGTCAGAACGTTCGGAAGAGTGTCTTCTTCCCGATTGTGTTTGGCATAAACAGATAGGAGGAAGATGGCACGTCTCAATCGGAGCAGTCAGACGCCAGCCGGACCATAAATCACATCCATTTACTCTCTTTTCCTAAATTTCAGCAAGTTTTTTTTTGTTTTTTTTTTTTTTTTNTTTTTTTTTTTTTTTTTGGATGGATGCCTGGCTGCTCGGACTGGGAGGGGATTCCTGGAAGCATGAGTGTTCTGTCTAAGAAAAGGTCTTACTGGCTAATCGCAAGGAGAGGAGAACCATTCCCATAATCCTTCAGCAGCCGGAATCCACAACATCCATCCCTGTCAGCCATTGGAAAATGGATAGTGTGTGTTTGTGTGTGTGTGCGGCTGAATGCATGGCAGATATACATATAAAAGAGGGTGTCTGCCCGTCCACGCTTTCAGGTATCATTGTTTGTCCCACGCTGTGCTGTGTTTGTGTGTGTGTAATGGAATAATGGCCCTTTGAAACACGGAAATATGTCTATTTAGATGATGGCAAGAGGAAGAGAAGCTTAACATAGTTCTCTGTCGCTCCATTGTAAAATTAACCAAAAGAGGACTGAGCTCATTGTTGTCAGTAATCCAACGATTTCCATTTCAAAAAGCTGAGCTAAACGCCTGTGATGGACACAAAGGCCGTCCATTACCGCCATCAATTTGTGCCTGCATGAACATAGAAGCACATTAGCCATATGTGTTTATGGCTAACATGCTAACGTGTTTATATATGGACCTTTCATAACGTAGGAACCTTTTCAGGAGTTTACTTTATTTTGTACTGAGGAACTAGGACCATTTTCGGTCCAGAAACTATAGATCCTGAAGCGTTTTTAGCTCCTGTTTCAGGGTCGGTGCCGTCTGATGGTTCAGGAACTACAGGATGGAGCTATCAAGACCAAAACTCGCTCACATTTAGCTTGTTTTTGTACGCAGCGAAAAAGCAGCAGCGAGGTTTCGAGACTTTTGAAGGAAATGAAAAGCTACATGAAACTTTAGGCTAACGAGGAGGTGCAAAACTTTGGAAAAACTTTGAATTATCGCTCAAAATAAAAAAAAATATATATTTCAAAAGATCTCGAACGTTTACCAGAAGTTGTAATTTCTCATTGTGCAAAGCAGTGTTGACAATGAAACGAAGCTGTAAAATATCAAAAAATCACAATCTTTGATCTGGCTCTGATAGGTGAGACATCACTTGTTCTAATTTCCATAATCTTCGTTATATTTTAATCTCGGTGGGAAATGCGAGAAAGACGCTCACTTGAAGGAACCATGCAGCTCCTGAAACGCGATCATCAGACTGGAAGATTTTTGCTTCAAGAAACGTTGATCTGAAAGGCATCCTCAGTTCTTTTCCTGCGGGAAAAGGTCACTGGGACAGTTCCACCCACTGTGGGATGTGGACTTATTCCTGCAGTTCACATCGTTCCTCCTCCAGTAATTAATCTTTATTTTACCAGGAAGTCCTTGCAGTTCAGAATCTCTTTTGCAAAGGAGATTTGATCAAGAACAATGTACAAAAAGTTGCACAAATAATATATTGAAGTAAGAAAACACTATAACAACATAAAAAAATACATATACAATACAACTTTAAAGCACAAAAACACACAAAATAAAACCAAATTGAAGGAAATTCCATGACAATAAATGAAGAAGAGCAAGAGGAAGACCTGCAAACTACAATATCAGTTACAGTTAATTTGAATTCAGGCAGTTGGATAAGAGAATTCATGTTTAGGTCTTTTTTTTGGAGACAATTCCAACGAGCTGAGGCAGACACATAAAAGATCTCCGACCAGTTTCAGTTGGGAATAGCCGACTGTAAGAAATAATTTAACCTGAGGCAATGGGATCTTGAATTTTCTATTCAGCCCTGGACTTTATGTCTGAAAGAGTGCAGAGTGGAGATCAGAGCTCACATGGTACATTAAACAAAGTTTGAAACGCTTTTTACACGGCATCATAATGGGCTAACATTGTCGGATTTGCTAAAAGCGTATGCACTCGTGGCTTGCAGTGTGTGTGTGTGTGTGTGNGGAGGGGGGAGGGTTTCCCTGGCAACCTGACCAGGGTCAGCATGTCATAGTGTTTCACTGGCTGAGTGTGCTGCCGTATGCAGATGAGACATTACTGAGCATTTGCATAATATCAACTTTTGCTGGTGGAAAAAATAGGACACGAGGGAGAGAAAAGGCAAAGAGAATGCCAAAAGAAAAAGGTGAAATTTTACAAAAATAAGAGCTTGAGGAGAAAGAAAGTCTTATTATTTTGTTGTGAAAGTGTTATCAGATAAACAGCGGCTCGTGGGAAAGAAATTTGTAGCTGTGTGCACAAAGCTTTCAATTCTACCAGCGAGGTTTGCAGTTTTTCTCGGTTGATTTTTTTTTTTTTTTTTTTTTTTTAGACAACCAGGGCCACAACACACAAAGAGACGCTGTCATTAAGGGAAGAGAAATGAAATCATCCTCTGCGTGTGTATTTGTGTGTGTGCCTGAGTGTGTTTTGTATAACATGGATTTGTCTCCAATCAGCCTTGGACAAACTGAGCCTTTCTCCAGAGATCAAAAAGCCTCTAACTAGCTCGCTTGTGGATCAGGTGTTGAGATTCCACTCTGCTCCTCTTTCTCTCTGTTGCTTTTTCTCTTTTTTTCTCTCCGTCTCTCTGTGGCTTGATATTTCTTGTTTTCTGTGCTGCACTATTGCAGGCTAGTTTGTCTCTACTACCATATGGCATATAGAGAGACCTGGAAGCAAGAATAAAGTGAAATAGCAGAATAAACATGTTTTTTCCTAATTAATTCTGTTTATGTTTGCTGATTTAACGTTTAAAGCTTCACGTCTGTTCACGTAAATATGAGCTGCTTCTTGTGCATAATTGAAGAGTTTGACTTCATGATAAAAATCAGCATTTTTATCATTCAAGGATCAGGATTACTTTTATTGTCACTCTTCGGTACATGTGTGGGCGGCTCCGTGGCTCAGTGGTTAGCTTAGCGCTGTCGCCTCACAGCAAGGAGGTCCTGGGTTCGATTCCCGGCCGGGGCAGGGCATTTCTGTGTGGAGTTTGCATGTTCTTCCCGTGCTTGCGTGGGTTTCCTCCAGGTGCTTCGGTTTCCCCCATCGTCACAAAAACATGTACAGGCTATATGTTGTAGAAAACTGAGGTCACCTGGATTCAAGTTTTTAATTCTGAAATGTTTAACATTTCAGAATGTTGATACTTGAAACGTTCTTGGGATAGGTAGTCCATCATCACGAACAAAACGTATATTCAGGTTTTTTCGAAGTTTTGTAATTTTAGCATTTAAGTGCAATAAAAAGCGTGGAGTGAATGTATGTCTCCACCAGGGAATATAGTCCCAAAAGAAGACCTGCGTTTATGGAAAAATTTAAAGGACCGTGACTTCATAAGGCTGTGTAACTATTAGCAGGAGAAACATGGATTTTTAAGGTGGGTGTACCACTTGAATATTTGATTTTGAAAAATTAAGAGATTTTGCAAAATATCAGGAAAGCTGAAATATGGTTTTATCCTTTGGGAAATGATTGTCAATAACGTAACATGTATGAAAATTGAATATATTAGGCTCAAACATGCAAATTGGGTGGTATGGTCCTTTAACACTTAACTACAAACACAGTAAAGTTTGTTTTACATTCGACGCTCGTCAGATATCTGCTATTTAAAACCATTAAATGTATCAAGTATAAAACAAACTTTACCACAGTTAAATTACATCTTTTTTTAGTAATTGAAACAGATGTTGTGAAATGGTCGTAGTATATCAAAACTTACTTTAGATGAACATATTAGGTTGTATGTTCTTAGTATGTTGCTCCATTCTCCTGTTCTCCTGTTGTCTGAAGGCAACACGTCTTCTTCACATCATGTGGTTTTCCACACGTAAACTTTTTGCTGTTTTAATTTTCTTTCTCCGCCCCCAAACATTTCTGACCAATGAGCAGAGCAGCTGTACTCACATACTTTTATGGTTATTATTTCGGTTCGATTGGATGTTTTTCTGTGTGAAACCGAATGAAACCAAGCGGTGACTGCAACTTTGTGAGAGTTTTGATCTCTGATTTGACTCGAGCAAAAGACTACAGGTCTGAAAATACCTGAAGATACAGGAAGTCCAGCTTTAAATCAGGAACCTGGAACCAGGAAAACCTGCAAACCACACATTGTCCATCATGAATTGCATTTTATATACTGTATTATACAAATGTCACGTAAATAATGTTGGCCTATATTGAGGCATGATTAATACATATTAGTAGATAATTAAATCAATACTTATTTAGCAAGATGAAAAATTAAGCAGATTCAAGACATAACAACAGATTTATCATTCGATACAGTAAAAATGCATGAAGTGCAGAAAGCACATTAAGTGAGGAAAGGAGGGAGTATACACAGTCTATATGAATTTTCGTGTGTGTGTGTGTGTGTGTGTGTCAGCCAGGTCTGAGGAAGCCTCTTAGGCACAGATAAATGTCTGATGGTCCCTGGGGTTCACTTTAACTTTGCAGAGTGTAGTTTTTCACTGTGATTGGATATCGACAGAGGCATCAAGCTCTAGGCCATAAGTAGACTATACACACACACACACACACACTCGATCACATTTGTATACCATGGATATTCAAAGCTGTATAGATCATGTATAGAAAAAGTGGATTTTTCTAAACCGTTGAAATGATAAACTTTCATCTATTCATCTTCATTTAGTCACTCTCTCGCTTCCTCCCTGACATCTCCTGCCTCGTTTCCTTCCTCGCTCCCTCCTTTCGTCCTTTCCCCACTCACCTACTGCCTTTTCTTGTGCGGACTGTGCAAGGTCAAACATGGAAGAAGCAAGATATTTTTTAATTTTGCTATTTCATCCTGTCCTTTTTTTTTTTTTTTTTTTTTTTTGCCATGCTTGGCCCTGGTTCTGGTAGGATCAGAAAGTTCAATTATATTGGAGAAGCACGAAATTAGATTTTTCCCTCAATTCTGTCTTGCAGGCAAATTAGCAGTGAGAGTTTCAGATTTTTAGAAGTTTATGTGAATATAATACTAACTGCCCATAAGTACATGTGCAGGATGACATAATGACTGTAATACTTTCACCATTCAGTACTTGGCAGGAAGAGTTCCTCGCTTTCTTTAGAAAGTTTGAGGATCCATCAGCTCCAACATTGGCTGCATTTTCTGACCTCAAACAGGTTAGCAAATCTGGGGTTATGCAACATCCTTTACTTTAAAACCAGAAACCTACAACAAGAAACTTCTCTATTTTGAACCTGTACTCCTCGTCTCCCATTTTCACGGTTCCGCTGCTCCTTCCTGCTTCTCCTCATTCACACCTTCTTCATCTCCCTGTTTTTGGCAAAGAGCTGCTGTGAAAGCTTATGCAACGTCTTTAAACATACGTAAGCACAGAAAACACACGTTCACATATTCAATGACATGTTTGTAACAGATTAACATGGACTCACACAACATGAAAGCAAATATCTTGTTATATTTGCTTGTTTGCTTGGCATAGCATGAGCGATTTGAGTAGCCAGAAAGAAGAAGAATCAGGTGGTTTAGTGTCAGGAAAGTGTCCATGTGCCTTTTCTAAGTCATGTCGTGTTACATTTCTGTTTGATTGTATTTTTATGTTCTCTTCTTCTTCTTTTCCTTTTGGCTTTCCCTTCAGGGGTCACCACAGCGAATCATCTGCCTCTGCCTCCTCTTCTCTCACACCAACTAACTTCATGTCCTCTTTCACTACATCCATAAATCTCCTCTTTGGTCTTCCTCTAGGCCTCCTGCCTGGCAGTTCCAACCTCAGCATCCTTCTACCGATATGTTCACTATCCCTCCTCTGTACATGTCCAAACCATCTCAGTCTGGCCTCTCTGACTTTATCTCCAAAACATCTAACATGCGCTGTCCCTCTGATGTACTCGTTCCTGATCCTATCCATCCTCGTCACTCCCAAAGAGAACCTCAGCATTTTAGTCTCTGCTACCTCTAGCTCTGCCTCCTGTCTTTTCCTCAGTGCCACTGTCTCTAAGCCATACAACATCGCTGGTCTCACCACCGTTTTGTACACCTTTCCTTTCATTCTTGCCGAGACTCTTTTGTCACACATCACATCTGACACTTTTTTTGTATTTTTATGTTCTCAACAGACTAAATATATTTACCAAAATGCTTCATTTTGAGTCTGGATAGAAACAGTATCTGATGTTTTGTATATTTTCTGAAGTCAGAGAAAACGTTAAAGGATTTGTTTAAAAGCGGTAAGTCTTCAGCAAACTTACAGCTACGATATTTTCTCAGTCTCAGTGATTTGTATTTTAATTCAGTTGTTTCGACCTAAAATGATTTTCCTCACATGAGGGAAAAAAAATGATAAAAAAAAAAAAAGATTTTCAGACATGTAAAATCTGAGAACCNACATGAGGGAAAAAAAATGATAAAAAAAAAAAAAGATTTTCAGACATGTAAAATCTGAGAACCGCAAGATCAATACTTGCATTGGTAAACAAATGTACATAGCAAAAGAAAAAAAAAGGACTTCAGATGTTCTGTTTTAGTATAAGCAATGTAGTATATTTAGTTTACCATAGTATATTTGGTTTGGTAAAGGTCAAAGATGATGATGCAATTGTCTATAAGCAACTGCATTTATTTATTGATTGATTGATTGATTGATTGATTGATTGATTGATTGATTGTAGGGTAGACAAACGGACATTTCTCCGCTTCGTTGTACTTTGGGTTTTGAAAGTTCAGGGTATGGCTGTGATACATGTAACTGTGTGTGTTGCAGAAATTATTCATTGTGAGAAAAGTTTGGGAGGAGAATAGTTAAACAGATGGATGAAGAGAAGAGGAATAACGGGAGATAGAAAAGGAAGCAAGAAATGCTGCACTTTGTTTATTTGAGCATATGTTAGTGTGACATACAGAAAATATGAGGCTTGTACGAGTAGGAGACGACTGTCTCCTACTCGTACAAGCCTCATATTGTGCTGCTGTGTCCATCTGTTACGCTTTATTCATTTATTATCGCCTTTTTTAAGGTGGACTTATAACAGAGATTTATTTTTATTTTCATTCATTGATAATTTTGAAACATCTGCAAAATTTAATATGAAAAAAACACATTGATCCACTTCTCTCTCCTGCCGAAGCACTGCTGTGCACACTGGGTGAATACAGGCGACTTTAGGTACTGTCTCTTTAAGACACCCTCCCAAAAACTATGCTCTATTCTGATTGGCCGGCTGTTTCAGATTGAGCTCGCCATGCCCTTGGAGCACAATGATAGCCAAACACTAGCATCATACTTGGTGGGTGTGTCTGACCAGGTGTGTAGGCGGGCAAAATCAATATATGTTACATGTTGACATCAACATGTTATGGAAGTAAAGGACCAATCAAAAACGAGGCGTTCAGGGCAGCTCAGAACTTACAGCTTTGTTGTACTGGATGCATTCTGTAAGTGTCAACAGGTTTTAACACTTTGACAATGTTCAACACAAACTTCCTACTTTATTACACTATAACAATTAGGGAAATAACAAAAAATATATTTTGTCCCCTTTAAATCTCCTTATTGACTTTCAAATATTTGGGCTTTTCTTGCTTTCCAAGATGATAATTGACAATCTTACATTCTGATTTTGGAAGATATAAACAGAAGTTGGTCCTTCACAACAAATAAAACAGATTTTTCTGTTGTCTCAAACTGCATTTAATTGTATTTTAATGTGTAGTATTTTATTAAAAAGCTCATGAAATCTGTCACTGTTTCATCGACTTTCAGATGAGTTTTTTTCTCTGTCAGCTCTAAAGCTTGAACTTTAAAATCATATAAGCCATCAGGTGATGACTTGCCTCGGTCTTGGCTGAGATCTTCTTCATGCAAATATAGTTCAAAGAACAACTCTGTACTGTGTGTGTGTAAGCGTGTGTGTGCGGGCATCCGTGTTGCAGAGGATCCTTTAATCCCACATGACATGCCACATATTGTGACAGGGGGGCTGTCCCCGCCCCCAGCTTTGATTTTGTGAGAGAAAAGATAATTATTTCACCTTTCACTTGAAATTCATTATCAGAGGGAGAGGGAGACAGGTAAATGACAGGTAATTGCTTTTCTGAGTCAACACCATTCTTCCTCCAATATAGCAGAGCAAGCAGAGGAAACGAGGGAGACGAGAAAGAGAGAGAGACGGAGTGGGAGGAATGAGGAGGAAGGGCTAATTTCCATAATGAAAAGGTAATAATTTGTGGTGTTAGTGTTGATTTCACTGGAGTGTGTGTGTGTGTGTATGTGTGTGTGTCAGCTCCTTGCTCCAGGTCATTGTGTAGCAGCAGCCATGCATGCTAATTCATTAACAAAACCTCGCCCGTCTGCCCTGCCCCTTCTCAAGAAAAGTCAGTTTCACCTTCCTGGCTTTCCTCTCATCTTTCCATTCCCATCACCTCACCTACACTCCTCCACCTCACATCTTTTTTTATTTTCTGTATCTTTCCCTCCTTTTTTTCTGTCTATCTTGGGGCCCATATGGAAATAAGAAACATCCAAATGAGTTATATTCATTCACGGAATCCCACCAAGGCTACAGAATTTCATTTCATCCAGTCATCTTCCCCGCACTTGTTCTATTCTTATAAGCCTCTCTCCGCCCCCCCCCCCNATCTGCCACCTGCCGTAGGCTCTGCTCAGGCCCACCTAGCGGCTGCTGGCCCTGCATGTTAATGGCGGCTGGATGGGGACTAGCATGTTAACATGCAGGGAGACACTCAGGAAGCTGACAGAGTGACGGGGAGCTGACACACTGCACTCTGCCGCTGCTTAAAGGACTTGGGGTTGTGNCTGACAGAGTGACGGGGAGCTGACACACTGCACTCTGCCGCTGCTTAAAGGACTTGGGGTTGTGAGTTGTGTATCGAGGAAGCCTACAGGCTTCTTTCTCTTGTGGCTGTGACTGGGACTCGTTGTTTTTGCTTTTTGTCTTTCAAAAAAAGTGATTTTTGTTTTTTTTATTTTATGAGAAAATCAGAGGAGGGGAACCGGTGAGAGAAATCTAAGCTGAGAATTGTGAATTCTGGGTGAAAATCAGATTATGAACAAGAAGCAGAGGTGGAAGAGTAGCCAGAAACTGTACTAAGTAAAAGTATTGTTACTTTATGATAATAGTAACTCAACTATAAGTAAGAGTACTCACCAAAATAATGACTTGAGTGAGAGTAAGAAAGTATCTATTAAAAAGATTACTTGAGTAGTGAGTAACTTTGGTAAAGCTTATTCTTTCAAATAATCAACAACCTATAAAATGCTTGTCTGAGGAAAAAAATGCAAATGAAAGAAAATGCCAGTGATGCTGGGGACGAATAATTCCATAACTGTCCGCTGTTTCTCCGTATCACCCTTTCTCCTTTTAGAATCCATTTTTCGTCTAAGCGGCAAGAAAATTATGAAAGAAAAAAATTGTTTTTGCTTAGTTTAAGTTCATTTTAATTCATATTAAATTATATGCAAAGGCAGTGGCTGGCCCACCTATCAAGCCGTGTTGACCCATCGTTGTCATGGAGATGACGGGACGCTGAATGTGATTGGACCAAAGCTCTCACACACACACNCCATCGTTGTCATGGAGATGACGGGACGCTGAATGTGATTGGACCAAAGCTCTCACACACACACACAGTGGAGCAATCACTTCCACTTTCTCTGCTTCTTCTTCTTCTTCTTCTTCTTTTCCTTTCGGCTTTCCCTTCAGGGGTCACCACAGCGAATCA
>VXCM01004507.1:77500-80980 GCA_014773175.1 Lucifuga dentata | reverse complement strand
ATTTTGAAAGATTAAGAGATTTTGCAAAATATCAGGAAAGCTGAAATACGGTTTTATTGTTTGGGAAATGATTGTCAGTAATGTAACATGTATGAAAAGTGAATATATTAGACTCAAACATGCAAAATGGCCGGTATGGTCCTTTAAACATGCAAAAGCACTTTAAGGTTCTGACTAAATGGAACATATGAAATCTTTTGTGGAAGCCAAGTATGGAAAAAAAAAAAAAAAAAAANAAAAAAAAAAAAAAAAAATCACGTGTTCATAACAGGCTGGGAATGCATCACAACCAGCATAACATATCACTTCCAAAGCAATGTTATTTAAAATGACTTGAAGATGTTACAGACTGCAGTTTGACAACGTGGCATTGTCTTTCCTCTGAGTTCTCGTGGCGTCGTGGCGTTGCCGCTGATTCCGGCTGAATGCCCACAGTGACAGCGGAGGTTTAAAGAGCAAGCTGAAAAGGCTCGCTGATCAAAGCAGCATTTCATCTGGAAATTCTGCTGCTGCATCCAAAGCTGCAGATATGTCATGACAGAGATGTGATGCTGAGACTCTGATGGACGTCAGGGAATAAACAGGAAAATAAAGACAATTAACAGATCGAGCAGAGAAAACACCGCATCCCTAACGAGCATCATAATTACAGAGCGTTAGAAAAGCCAAGCGACTGCCAAGCCCTGGCTGGTTTGGATTTTCCTTCTACAGGAAAAAAAAACATGTAGTTAATACCTACTTACACATTTCAGCTACTTTAGCATCAAACTAAAATTGTCGTCTGTCCACCTTATGAATATAAATCTGTGTTCATATTCTGTTCTGGGAAATAAAAATAAAAAATTATCAGGGTCTTTATCTCCCTCGACTTTCTTCATTTATTTCTTAATTTTGACCTTCAGTCTTTCCATCTTGGACATGTCGTGTCCAATTGGCTTATTACTATAAAAGGTTGAGAACCATTGAGAGGCAACTATAAAGTATTTTAAAGGACCATACCAGTGGTTTTGCGTGTTTGAGCCCAATAAATACTGTCCAAAGATACGCTACAGACAAACATTTTCCAAAACATACAACCACATTTTAGTTTCCGTGCCTTTTTGCCAAATTTCCTAATCTTTCAAAATCAAATGTTCAAGTGACCCACCTTAAAATTCAACTTTCCACCTGCTAACGCTTAAGTCTGAATGTAGAAGGCATGGTTGTGTTTTTAATTTATCGGTAAAAGTTGTCTTTTCTAAAATGTACCGTTTCAGTGGTATGTTTGGGAAATTTATTAGCAGTAATGCAGCATGTATGCAGGTTGTATTTATTGGACTCAAGCATGCAAAATCAGCAGTATGTTCCTTTAAGGCCAAAAAGAGACTAAAGTCTCTGTAGAGTTTGGCGTTGTGCAGATACGTTAGACTCATCTGATTTCATATAAAACATATCAGCTGATGCAGGCTTGAATGTAAAAGTAAAGGACCATACCACCCATTTTGCATGTTTGAGCCTAATATATATATATTCAATTTTCATACATGTTACGTTACTGACAATCATTTTCCAAAGGATAAAACTGTATTTCAGCTTTCCTGATATTTTGCTAAATCTCTTAATCTTTCAAAATCAAATATTCAAGTGATACACCCACCTTAAAAATCCATGTTTCTCCTGCTAATAGTTACACAGCCTTATGAAGTCACGGTCCTTTAAATTTTTCCATAAACGCAGGTCTTCTTTTGGGACTATATTCCCCGGTGGAGGCATACATTCACTCCACGCTTTTTATTGAGCTTAAACACTAAAATTACATAACTTCTAAAAAAACCTGAATACACGTCTTGTTGGTGATGATGGATTACCTATCCCAAGAACGTTTACAGTATCAACAAGTTGATTTTAATAGCAGAATGAACTGAAACCAATGGAGGTCTGGAAGGTAGGAAAAACATTTTTAATTCACTGTTCCAGTAGTATGCTTTGCTTTTCCATTAGTATGATTGTCAGTAACGTTACATGTATGAAAATTGAATATATTAGGCTCAAATATGCAAAATGGCCGGTATGGTCCTTTAAAGCTGATTTGTTTGAACAAAAAGCCAAATAAACACAGATTGACTCATCGACTCTCAGGACAGACGACTAAAACACCATTCATCATTAACCCTGAGTTGAAAAGGTCATAGGTCAGCCTCAGTTAACTTATTGGCTTCAATTGTTCCCAGGTGCATCAACTCAGATTGAGTTACCCTGAGGAGTTTAGCTAGCAATGCGTTCAGCTCACTTCCTGTCCGAGGAGCTCGTGTCGATTCTTATGTGACTTAAGTTGCAGATTTATGGCGAGACGATGTTTCACCAGGGGAGAATTTGTTCTCATCTGCTGTGTCAACACTTTTCTGCTGGGAAAATACTACAGGCTATTTTTATCTTCAAAAGCACATGTGTGTAGATTAACATGGGCAATTTGTCATGTGGAATATTTTCAGAACATCTGTTTTACACACAGTTTAGGCTAATATCATTTTTGGAAAATCAGTTTGATTTAAAATAGAGACACGTTCAACATTTATTTCCTCAATCTGCAATTTGTCGTATTAAAACAAAATAAAAAATTGACTTGATAGGCAAACTTCAATGCAAAGTTTCATTTTTGGAACAAATGCAATAATGATCAACCTGTGTTTTGTCAAAACACTATTTTTATGGATTTTTTTTTTTTTTAATGGATCTTCATCAGCCTTCTCGTTTGCTCAGCCTTTCAGCACGTCCTGTTTTATCATCTGCTGTTCCTTCCACACCTCACATTGAGTCTGAGATTAATTATTTTATGTAATGAATAACATTTTCAAGCTTCTGTGAATGTATTTCTGTATTTTTTAGCAGCTTTCTGACAAATTTATTAAGTTAACAGCAGCTTTACAACTGCAACCTCATTGCACAGGACTCAAATCTGAACTTTTAGGTATTGCAGTGTTTATCGGCTGTGGGTGCTGGATTGCATGTGTGTGTGTTTGTGTGTGTGAGATTGGTTTTTCCAGTTTAACTGCCCTTGAAAAAAGCTTTGTTAATCTTTGCTGCTTTGATGATTGTGTCTTTTACTCCAGATCAGTGGACACACGAAACAAATTATCCAGCACAATGCATTTATTCAGCATTTCAGACAACGTCCAGGGTTACGACAAAGAAGATGCTTCTACTAAATGTGCTCTCTTCTGAGTAAACACTGAAAAAAAATAATAATAAAATAATCAGGGTTCAGAATGTTATACTTATATTTTTTTTCATGCTCTTATTTTGATTTGTGTTTCTGTTTCAAAACCTTTATTGCTTTATTGTAGAAAAATCCACTTCTACTCTGCCTTGCTGCAGCACCACTGTGCACGCTGAGTGAAAACAGGACATTTTGGGTACTGTCTTTAAGACCAATTCCCCAAAAAACCTGCTCTGTTCTGATTGGCTGCCTGCATCAGGCCAAATATTTGCTCGTTAGCCTTG
>VXCM01004507.1:0-75000 GCA_014773175.1 Lucifuga dentata | reverse complement strand
AAATTGCTTTCTGGATTATAATAGTTAATATGTGCATTCAGGTATATTATTGACCTGTACATGCAGGGTTACTTTAATTTTAATTTTCTTATTAAATCCAACATTGAAAAACGGGGTTTAATGAATATAAATGTGCCGACATTCTGCACATCCCGCTGACAGTTTCACACAGAGCTAGAAAAGAATCTGTGATAGAAACATTTGGTTGGAGATCTGTTGGCAGAAACAGCATTTACAGCACAAATTCATTAGTTTAACTGTAACAGCAACAGTGAATAATGAGCAGCTCATTTGCATTTTCTTCTTCATTTTCTATTTGTAGAGTTGGTTCACTGTAAAATAACATTTCTAACAGCAAACTACAAAGAAAAGTGCCCTGCTGCTGCAGGAAACAAGTTTTAGGTTTGTGGAGACATAAAACCTGTAAAAACTGAAAATAATGACTTGTGATTTGTCAGTTCATGTATCTGGAATTACAGAAACCTCTTTTCGGCTGCGTTTACACTGCCAGATACAAACGACCCGACTTTGATTTTGTGCTCACAGAATCAGATATTTCCAGATCTGTTTTAGCCTTATTCATATATGGAAATAAATCTGAAATATATTGGATATTTATATCTATCATCTAAACACACATATCAGAATTCTCTTTCATTCCTTTTTCTTCTGATCTTTGTCAAACTTTCATTTTGAGGCGTTGCTTAAACCCAAATCATCTTATATAACCAGCATCTCAAAAACTAAATTCATGTTGGTTGAGGTCTGAACTGTATAAACAGGAGTATCATATGGAATGTTTAACTGTGAAAATGTAAACTAAGCATCAGGACCTACACTGTAAAAAGTTCAGTGTGTTAGTCCATAAGACATACATTTAAAATGTATTATTCATTCAAAAAATTAATTTTCCTTTTCAACTGTATTTATTTATATCATATCAAAGTAAAAACTGTCAACATTCATAAAACTAATTATTTTTTTGTAATGAAAACATTTTTTTTAAGCTTTTCACAACAATGTGAAAAATTGAGCTAAAAAAATTTGAGTTTTTGTCGTGAGCTGATGACTTTGTTTGGAGCAGTACAAATCTCAGAGTCTCTTCTTAAGACAAGTTAGAACTCAGTTTCAGTTTTGACTGAACTTTTAGCAGTACAAAACTGAACAAAACTCTGATGTAAGATATTAAATGCTAGAGAATTGGTCACTTTTTTGGAAGGGAGAACAGGGCAGTTTGTTGTAGAGCCTCAGAGGAGAAAGTTTACATCTGATGTATTTAACATGGACTCTTTGTTAGCATGTTTATATGTGTGGAGTAACACCAGAATACAGATAAAGATTTATAAAAACGCTGAAAGTGCTGATGTAGCATGTTTGTGCTTCCTGTAACGGGGCCGTGGAGCCTACAGGTCAGAGAAGCTCCTGACCAAAGGGTTGCTGGTTCAATCCTTGGACTGGCAGGAGAAATCAGGGTTGGGGAGGTGAATGGGTTTGACTCGAAACACACAAAACAAGAGTTTATCCAAATTTTAAAAAAGGAAAATAAAAATGAGTGTAGGAGTTCATGGAAGTCATTTTTTTAGTGTTTCTTTCTTAAACTTTACTAATTTTAATCAAGTTTAGTGTAAGTTATATATTGACGATTATCAAGTTGTTTCAACTCAATTTCTTGGCTGTTTCCACATAGGCTGCTCTTAGTTTTATGTCTTAAAGTCACATATATATTATTGACTTTGTCCTACTCAAAAAACACCAGTAGTTCATCCAACTTATGAAAAATGATGCCTCATTTTTCATAAGTTACACCAAAGAAGGTTTTTTGCAGTGTGTAGAATAAACAGCCTCCATTTCTGTTTTGAGCAATTGCACAGCAAAAGCAGCAGAACCTGGTAAACAGTATATATTAGCGTAACGTTGGAAAAAAATAAAAACAGCAGAGGAGAGGAAGGACACGGAAACGAACATCGGCGCCCGAGAGCGCCGTTCATTGTAATGCTAAGTAGGAAGCAGGAGTGATTATGCTGGAATTTATCTGCCAGGCAAAAGTTATCACACCCAGTTACTTCAGCTTAGAGCCGTTCAGGGCGCGGAGACATTTTCAGGTCAAAGGTCACACAGATCAACACAACCTACCTGTAAAATATCAACGCCTAATACAGAAACGGTAGAATGAGACTGTAGTGGACAGATAAGAACCAATGAGCTGAAAATGAGTCAGGAAGTAGATTTATGACACAAAGGCCCGTGTGTGTGTGTGTGTGTGTGTGTGTGTGTGTGTGAAAATGCACAAACCTCCCACCACAATAAGGAATTTGACACACTTGTTCCAGTGGATTTTACCTGCAGCGAAGACAACAACAATCCTGTCTGCTTGGTCAAGGACAGGAAGCTCTCATATTCTTCACAAACAACTTGAAAAGATATAAAGCCGAGGTTTCAGGATCCTGCTCTGATATCAGAATTATTAAAGGACCATACTGGCAATTTTGCATGCTTAAAATAAATACAACCTGCATACATGCTACCATACCTACTCAAATATAAGCCTATCTCATATATAAGCCGACCCTCTGATGTTGTCTAATTTATTTGATTAATTTATTTGTTTCGCAGATTACTTGTTTTTCTGGCTATTGACATAGTATTCCTCTGATTTTCTTAAAATAATCCATGTACCGGTAAACATAATAACTTTTCTATACTTTCATAAGATCATCTTTGATTGGTCCATTCTTTTGTTTTTGACCAATCACAGCAGAGCTTACTGGTCGCTGCAAAATGTGCTGAATAAGATGTTTAGTCAGGAAATACATCGTTCTAAGGTATGATTTAAACTATTTTCTATGGGTAGTGGTAATGGTAGTATTTCCACCCCTGGAAATTTCCTTCTCTGGGATCAAATTTGAATTTCTCATGTATAAGCCGACCCCTGATTTGCTTTGTGAAATTTGGTAATAAAAACTCGGCTTATAGCAGAAAATATATGCTATGTTACTGAGAAACATATTCCAAAACATGAAGCCATACTTTAGTTTTCCTGTTATTAATCTCCTAATCTTTCAAACATCAAATGTTTAGATGACACACACCTTAAAATTCAATGTTTCGCCTGCTAACATGTCAGTCCGAATGTAGAAGTGAGAGTCGTTTTTAATTTCTCTGTAAAAACCCGTCTTCTCTTGGAACTGTACTTCCTGGCGGAGACATACATGTTCTTCCATGCAGCTCCGCTGAATCCGGTTAAATAAAATTACTTTGACAAGTATTTAATCAACATGATGGATTACTGATCTCAAGCTCATTTCAAGTCTACAAATTGATTTTTTTTTTTTTTTNTTTTTTTTTTTTTTTTATAGCGTATTTGAATAAACTGAAGCCAGGGGCAGTCTGGAGGGTAGAAAAAACAATTCTAATATCTACTCCTCCAGTAGGCTTTGGTGTGTGCGGGTTGTACTGTATATATTGGGCTCAATCATACAAAATCACTGGTATTTCCCTTTAAAGATTGCAAAATAATTAAAACAGGATGATTATGTGTCCACAGAGATCTCTTAAAGGGCAAAACCTGAACTAAATGTCTATAAATAATGTATTTATAATATATTCAGTATCAAATACTGTTACAGAGAAGAGAGACAGAATGAATATATGTGTTATGCTTAATTGTTCATTGTTAATCTTATAAAATCAGTTTATTTTCATGTCTGCATCCATTCATGGATTTTCTAGCAAGACAAGTACAGCAAACAGGAAAAAGGAAATGCCCTTAATAATGGATGAGTGTATCTGAGACAGCATCCAGTCAAACCGTGGGGGTTTGTGTCCTAATATTTCAACAACAAAAGCGACTCCACACGCTGCTCATCAATTCTCTCACACACACATGTAGAAAAACACACCAGCAGCACGGCAGGTTAATTCGTGAAAGAATAAAAAGTTTGAGGAAAAGTTGTGCGAGGAATCACAGTGTTGTGGAGGCAGGAGGAGAAACAAAAGGCCGTGAGGTGTTTATAGACTGGGCGCTTGGAGGTTGATTGAATGCTTGGAAGATAAGCTGGGCGACATTAGATATCTGGGTGGGTGGAGGATGGGAGGTTAATCTCATTCTCCACGATGATGTATCCAAAGTGACTCTTTTTTTGCCCGCGGTATCATTTCTGAACACTCCTTGGGTTCCAAGGGCAAGGAAAGTGTCCATCGGAGCCACTGCATTGATTGCTTTGAGATTTGATTAAACTCTCGGCCATACTCCAAATGTAAGACAATAGCATTGAGATAACCTCACCTTCTCTCCTCGGGTCAGACGTAATGCAGTTTAACGATAAGGCTGCGCTCTTCTGATGTAATACCACGCCGAGGACATTTCTACTTAGCTGTAGGATTTGCTGAACTATGGCATCTCTAAACTGATGCTATACACCCAAAAATGGCAGTAGTGCTTTACAGCGTAGCAGAAGTGCTACCAAAACATTAACACCATGTGACGCCTCTGGAGCTTCCTGTTTACTTTTAAAGGGGGACTCCACCTGTTTTATGCTTTAACCCCTTCTATCCTGAGTTCTTTTTTAAAATTTATGTCTAAAAAAAGGCATGCGCAAATTTAATTTGTAATAACTCCACAACCATAAGGACAACATGCACAATCTTGTGCTCTATGATAGGAGACACTTGGGAGAATTTAGATATAGAGTAAGGTTTCCCATCACTATCACCAGAATAAACTGAGAGCTGAATAAATACAACAGAAAAATGAAAATTTTACTTCCATTTTCTCAAAATCGTAAATTAGAGATGAATATCACTCCTTTAACAATGATTTAGTAGCTGATGGTGCTACTGGATTTGTTCTAAAACTTCTGAGCTGCAGCTCCACCAAGTTTGATGTCATAAAAGTGAAGCACAAAAATTGTTCATACATTTTAGTCTTAGTTGTACTAGACGGCCTAGAGGGCGCCAGTGAGCCAAACAGCGTTTCTACATCAGGTACAAGTAATGTGTCTGTGAAATATTGCTTTTCACCAACATTTAACTTTTACCTCCAAAATGAGTTTTTTATTGCACAACATGACAAAAAATAACCAACATATAATAATCAACATATCAGGCTTATAGAAACTGACGCTTGTACAACTATTTTCTAATTTTCTATTTTCTAACAAAAACGTCAAAACAGAAAAAAACCCCACAAAACTATTTACAAGTATTCACTAAGAACAGCCAGAATATTTCCTGAGAACACAAAAGTCAGGCTTCTGCCATCTTCAAACGTCCGATCCACTCCGACACTCCGACTGTCAACTGCCGTTTCTCTCTCACCAGCGTTAACGTCATGCAGCTACATGCGCTCCAGGAAGAATGTGCGTCGCTAACTTCTGCATTACGCATTATGCATGCCTCTAACTCAATGACTATTGGCTCCCTGGATCATGTGACCACTCATTTGGAACCTCACATGACCGTAAAACTCACATAGTCAGCTATCACATTATTTGGTTGACTGATATGCCATCCGTGAATGGTATTTAATGAAAACATCGTTAAATTCCCAGTACCAGGACTGCTTAAGTACCAGGGGTTAAATTCAGCTAGTTGATCTTGGGAAGCACTAGAAACAACAATGAAAAGGATAAATGACCTATATTGACGTCATTCAGGTCTCTATTTCTCTCGAGGTTGATCTCCAGGAAATCCTGGATGTCATGGAGGTCTTCACGGTCTAAGAGACCTGTGGAAAACCTACCTGAACCCAGTGTGCATATATTAATTTTCAAAAAATAACAAAAGAGATCTGACCTAAAAGGGAGCCGAGGGCAACCTGAAATAGACCGGAGGATAATTAGACTGATCCAAAGTGAGAACACCAACACTCTTCTAGTTAGCATGCAGGTTTTCTCCTCCGTTCATCAGAGCAGTTTAGTTCACATCATCCGTGTCACCTCAAAAAAACACTCTTTCTTTTGTCGCATCATGTGATACGTCTGCTCAGGCCGCTCAGCTCCTCTACAATATGAGATATATTATGTTTGCTGGCGACACGTCCTTTTTGCCTCCTGATACATGTAAATCAGACTTTGGACTTCTACTTGCAGGATTTATTTGTGCAGCAAGGATTATTTTGAGATATTGGAAATCTCAAAACAAGCCTGAACATACAGAGTGGATAAAATTAATGACAAGACATGCTTCTTTTGAAGCCCTGATTGCAAGGACTAATGATTCATGTTAGAGATTTCATGAAATATGGGCTAAATTTCTGTTTTATGTAAAAGACGTAGTGTAATATTTATGTTTTTTTTTGTTTGTTTTTTTAAGGGAGTATTGTTTGGGGTGTATTATATGTTGTTGGTGTTGTATTTGTTTGTGGGATTATTTTGAAAATAAAAAATAAAACATTTCAATAAAAAAAAAAAAAAAANAAAAAAAAAAAAAAAAAATACAACATAAGATATATTGACATTCAGACCTGCGGCATCCTGAAGCTGAACCGATTCCATTGAATATAATTTGGACCCAGGTCTGACTTCGTGTGAAGACCTCCACCTTGAGGCCATTTTCCCGGCTTTATGCAGCACCCTATTCAGCCACAAAAAAAAGCTTTATTAAGTTGTTTTCACACATTGAATCCTGCTCCCCAGCATCAATAAACCAAATTTAATGTGTGGAGTCCTTCTTTAATAAGTAACTGCTTACAAAAGAGAAAAAGTCAGAGATGCGAGTAGATGAATTAACCTCTAAAACAGCCACTTCGATAATAAAGATCCAATATTTACGAGAGGATGTGAAGGTAACGCTGCAGTCCTGAATGGGTCGTCTCTCTTAAATAAGACACCGGTTCAGTTCAGCGCGTGGCTAAAGTCTTTATTAAGCCTCATTAGCAGCCTTCCTATACAAATTTATTCAGTGTGGATGATAAAAACAGGCTCTGAGGTGGAAACCACAGTCCTCTGAATCATTAATTGATGATCCTGCAATTCCACCGCTGCAGTTTCTCCTCACAAGTTAACACCCTCACACATCACCGCAGGAAACGCTGCCTTTCTTAACAACACGCTGCCGGTAGCAACGCTTTTTCTGTATGTTTCTGATTATTAAAGGACAATACCCATGATTTTGCATGTTTGATCGTAAGTGTTACCTGCCTCCCATTTTCCAAAAAAAAAAAATACTACTGAAGTGGCAGATTTTAGGATTGTTATTCAGTTCGTTCTAGTCTGTTATAAAAATCAACTGTAGAGGCTTGAAACGTGTTTGAGATGATTAATCCATCACAGCGGACACAATATATATATATATATTTTTTTTTTACATTTTTTTGGCAATTTTGCTGATCTATCATAGAGCTTCATGGAAGAAAACGTATGTCTCCGCCAAGAAATATAGTCCCAGGTACGAAAGAGGATTAGGGCCATTTAAAAAAAAAAAANTCTCCGCCAAGAAATATAGTCCCAGGTACGAAAGAGGATTAGGGCCATTTAAAAAAAAAAAAGAGTTCTGAGATTAAAGATTTTAAGATTTATTAAGATTAGCCAATTACTTTAATCTCACAATTTTAACTTTAATCTCACAATTCTGAGTTTTTTTCTCAGAATTCTGATGAGAATTCTGAGAAAAAAAACTCAGAAAGTCTGATCAGAAAGAATTCTGACTTTAATCTCAGAACTCTTCTGTTTTTGTTTTTTTTTTTNTTTTTTTTTTTTTTTTTTTTTTTTTAAGTGACCCTAATCCTCTTCCACACCCAGAAGAAGACGGCTTTTACCAGAGAAATTAAAAATGACCTTGCCTTCTACATTTGGATGTATGTGTTTACCAGGCGAGACATTGATTTTTGAAGTTGGGTCTACACTTGATCATGTGAAATAAAAGATTAAAGAATTTGTTAAAAAAAACAGGAAAACTAATAAATGTTTTACGTTTTTGGAAACTAGCTGTCGGTAACATAATATGCACGTAGGTAGTAATTATTGGGTTCAAATGTGCAAAATCCCCTGGTCCCTTAATAAGCCACCTCAGGTAGGAACAGTTTTTCTGCGTACTCATCTTTAAACGACCTTGTCCTCCGTCCGTCTGTTTTTCCTGAAGGTGTAACTTTTTGCTTGAAGTTCCAGTCAAAGAAAGTTGGGTGGTAAAGGCCTTTGTCTCTCAGGGTTGAACAGAAGGAATGTGGATTACGCTGTCATGAACTGTGTCGAGTAAGTAAGGTAGGGGGTCTGAAAGACATTGAAATAATACTTCCTCCTCTCGACAGGAAAGTAATTTCCTTGACAGGGTGGGTTCTCCAAAAGTGTAGGTTTTCTGTTTCTGGGATGGAGGACTTATTCAAACTCAGTTAAATCAGAGATCCTGCTGAGGTGAGCTGGTAGTTATCCTGCTGAAGCTTTTTTTTTTTTTTTNTTCACTCCCGTCTCCACAAATCTGGTTTTTCTGTCCATTCCATCTATTGAAACTCACTCCATTAATTTCTCTGATGCTCCACTGATTCCTCTTCTAATGACGACAATTAACCTGGAATCACAGTAATATTAAAGTCTGGAATCGGTGCACATCAGCTGGCGACGAATGCTAATTACCTTGATTGTTATTAATTTTGACATTACATTCCAATTAAAGATAGCAAAACATTGATTTCATTTTCTTTTCATTTTATGGTTGGAGATTAAGAGGGCATTGATCACACCTGAATGACTCGATATGTGTGTAGCTAATTAAAGACTGAGATCGCAATTAAGATAATGAGTCTGTCGAAGTTTTCAGGTGGAAAACACAAACAAGTTTTAACCCTGTCAGACTGGGACGTTTATGTATCCAACCAGTTACTGCTGATGCATCATATCATTTTCATTATATGAAAACAACATCAGTCCTGCTGCAGTTACGTGTTTTCTGCAAGTTGTGTTGACGTTGATGGAGGTTTTTTATGCACGTGACTAAAAGATAACAGATGATGCTGCATCTCGTGGTGACTTATGAGCGATCTCAGGTCAGATCATTCAACATGTTAAGGGTGTTTTCAGGCCTTTATTCTGGTTTCTATCATTCAAATGAGGGACTTAATTTATCTGTAAAGACAGTTTCTCTGTCTCTGTGGCACCAACGTCTAGAACCTGGCTCTATATGAAGGTAAAATTCAGCAGGTTTATTGCTCAGGATCCAAGGATGTGCAGTGTCACGTGTGAAGTTGTTTGTATGAGCGGTTCTCAAATTGAGCTGTGATGGTAAAAAGTAGTCCACATGCAGCAGGATACGCTTCGAGCACGGCAGCATATGCTCCGCTCTGCTAACTCACTAACGGCACACCATGAAGTCCGACCCGACCGAACAGGTACGTTTTCAGCAGTTACTGCACTAGTTGTTGCAATGTTGGTTGATTTGGTTTCACACAAGAAAACATCAAATTGAACCAAAATAAAACAAGAAAAAGATTCCAGGATAATGAGGTAAAGTAAATAGTTAAGAGGTAAAAGTACTCACTGTATTTATCTTAGCTTAGCTTATTTTAGTGTAGCTTAGTTTAAAGTTAACTTTATTATTAATCCCCAGTGGGGAAATTGGTTTGTCACCTGTACATGAAAGACTTTATATAAAAGACCAGACGCATCAAAAGCCATTCAGCAAACTGTAAAAATGCCACAAGCAAGAGAAAAGGTACAGGTACAGACAAATGCTGCTTATATTCTATAAAAAAATACCAGTAAGAAAAATCAATACAAGTAAAATCATCAGCTATTTAAAAAAAAAAAAAAAAAAAAAAAGCACCAATAAAAGAAGAGAGAGAAAAAAAACAGCCTATTACTTTGACTAAAAACCAAATATCACAGCAAGGAGAAAAATACACACTAATTAATAAATACACACAAATCCAACAGACTAAAAACTCTACACTATTATCTTAGCTTAGTTTATCTTAGCTCGCCTTGTCTCATCTCGTCTTATCCAGTGTCCACATACATCAATAATAAAAGTCCCCAAATTTAACAAAGCAACATTGTTCACCTGACCTTCTTTATGTAATTCTGGAGAGTTTGGAAAAAAAAACACTGAGCAAGTTTTATTTGGACAAAATGAAATTGGAACTGTAGCCAATGAAAAATGCAAAAGCTCCTGTTTTGAGTACCAAAAGGTTTATTTTTCTTGGAAAAGGGCTGGAAAAACAATAAAATGGGTAAGTGATCCTTCCCCTGATGAACAATTAAGTCCACTTCCACACTGATCTCGTTTTCACAGGGCTGTGGGACTTGAACACAGTCTTGATCTTTGGCCACAAACACAGTAAGTAAGTTTGGCGTGGAATATTTAAACCCTGAGCTCGGTACACTAGGATGGCTAAGAACAACGCTGCAGAATAACCACAGCGAGACACCTGCAAATGTTAAGTCTCAGCCTCCTTCCAGATGAAGGAGCCAGCAGCCGGCAGAGCCTCATGCTTGGAAAGTCAAGCGTTAAAAATCAACTCAAGAAACTGAAGTTTGGACAGATGCTCACATTCAGCTTTCATGATACTTTCTTACCGATTATTAAAGATCAGAGAATCAAAAATGACAAGAAAGAGCGCACACGGCTATCCTTATTCCATCAAATCACAGGAAATGGGATCAGATCGTCTTCCTTTTCCTCCCCTGCTGCCAAATTCTCTAATTTGATGGAAAGTTGCCCAGAATGAGATCTCTGTGACTCCATCTGCCTGTTTACTTGCGATTCGTTAATCTTTCACTCTGATTTACACCAAAGACAGGAATGAACAATAGGTGTGATTGAGTTGAGAGCTGAAGCCTTTTAATGCATCTAATTTGCCTGCAGCCATCAACAACAATCATGTGAGACATTCAGACAGCAACTTTTCAAGTTCTCACCTTAGATTGAGGTGTTTTCAGAACTTGGCAGGAACTCTCCTTTTGTGTGTTCTTACACTCATATTTTCACTTAAAGGACCATATAATTATGCACATTTGAGCCAAATATATACAATCTGCATATATGTTACGTTACTTATAAAACTGCATTCTAGTTTTCCTGTTATGCTTTCAAATCTCCTAATCTTTCAAAAATAAGGCATGGGCATTTTGGGACTATATTTCCTGGTGGAGACACACATTATCTTAAATAAAGTTACTTAGACAAAAAAAAAAAAACAACAACTAGCAGACATGTTCTGTATCTCAAGTGTGTTTCAAGTCTCTATAAGTTGATTTTTATATCGTACTGCAGTCATCCTCAAAATCCAGACTCCGGTCCGCATCCAGACCGAACCACAGCTGTCTCTGGACTCTGAGCAAATTATACTTTTCATATGTGTTATTTGTATTATCTGGGAGACATCACTGCGATGCAACAAGTCAAAATCACATTCAGCGTCCCGTCATCTCCATGACAACAATGGGTTGACATGGCGTTGGGCTCATTGAGNATCACATTCAGCGTCCCGTCATCTCCATGACAACAATGGGTTGACATGGCGTTGGGCTCATTGAGAGCTGACAGTGCAGCTAGTTTGATCAGAAGCCATCATCGTTTCGCAGAATGTTTCCATCGTAACATATTTTAACCATAAAACATGTTTATTAGAACGTCCATTATTATTCTTTTCAAGCTTTGTTTTATTTTGTTTTCTAGAATTATTGCATTTCTACTGTATATATATATATTTAAACTCTATTTCAGGAATTTCTCTCCCCTCCCCACATTTTTTTGGAATCAAGAATTGCTGAGAAATTAGTAGAAAATTCAAAGACTTGGCAGAAATGTCAAGACTTTATTTGCCATCCTGTCTTGTAAAGGATTATCTACAGAGAAGGTTTTTGAGTGGTGATTGAAAGCTAAATTCATAAAAACACAAAAAAACAAAAAAAAAACAAAGACAAATTGCAAAATGGGTTTAGACTCCAGAGGAAAAGTAAGAAATTTGGCATTTCTACATTCATTCAGAAGGCGTGTCTGTACCGCCATGGTGAAAAATATGACCCGTCCTGCAGCGTTTCCTCCCTCGCTCCACGAGGATTAGCGAAATACGTTTTAAAACTAATTCAAGTTCCATTTGGACAGAAACAGGTGGGAATAAAGAAGAGGAAGACAGGTGAATTCTCTAAAGTCTGCTTCGTGATGAGAGCAGCAGAAAACAGCTCAGCCTTGGTTTTTGGATGATTGATTTTTTTTTCCTTTCTATAAATGAGAATCTTTGTTTTTTGGAGGAAGGAGGTATTTTCACCACCAGCAGTTCCACCTGGAAAACAAGTTCCTACCACATGTGGAAATAAGGAGAATTTGGCATTTTGTAATTTGAATTTACATGAAACTCGCAAAAGAAATAGTCAAACCTGGAAAGAAGTCATTGTTTGGAGCTCACAACTAACAAATTAAGTCAGGTCACAAGTCCTAAACTTTGAATTTCAAGTCCTACACAAGTCATAATGCTCTCTGTATTATACATGTACACATAGCATGTGGGTAAAGGAGGTCCATCTAGAGATGGAAATTGTTTTAAGGTGGATTTTTCCTTTAATGAGGAAATTTCCCTTAACTTGGCCAGTCTCTCTGCAGCTTTAAATGCTGAACATACTAGAAGTTGTTGTGTCTATGATTGTAAAAAAGTAATAAATACTAGCTTTATTAAATAAAGTTATGTACTGTATGTAGATTAGCTATAGCTAACTAGCAACATTGGCTAGTTAGCTACCTATAGATGGCTAACAACATTGACGACATATTTTGACATCAGTCTACATACGTAACTGGTTTAATTGCATTTATGGACCTTTTTATTTCATTGTTATGCAAGAAGAATTACTTTATTAGGCTGTTGGCTGGTTATTTAATTAACAAATTTTGCTAAATTAATTTCTGATTGTAATCTAAAGAAAGATTTACTCTTGCTGGATGCGTTTGGAAAGTTTCTCCCATTCATGATGAAATCACGCTGTCCTCAAGTTCAGTATCCACACAGATTACACAGACTTCAGCTATATAACAATTAAAAACCTGCATGTGCTCTTAAATGTTATATATCCACTTTAATAGCCTAAATAATTCTTCATAAGAATTATATATGCTACGGAAGATCCCTATGGTATTTTCCTCTTCTTTTTCTCATATTTTATCACATTCTCTTTTTCACAACCTTACAAAATGACTCTTTAGAAAAAAAGGAAAAAAATAATTATCACAGCTCAGAAGTATGAAAAAAAAAGAATAGGTAATTAGCACTACTGAATTAATCTGCAATAGGAAAATTGCAATTATACTTGTTCCTATTAAGCTCCATTATTTCCTGGACCACCATGAAATGATTTTCGGGTATTGCATTTCCTTGTAAGACTCATTAATAACAATGGTGTATTCTTATAAACTGTAAAAAGTGGTGGATTAAAGTTAAACTTAATCCTCTCATCACAAACTTGTCCAGTACTGAAGCAGGATGGAGTTTTACTTTAAAGAGGAACAGTATAGTTTTCTAAATATTCACACAGGAAATAAAAAACCTTCTATTTCTATCGAACAAACATTGTCAAATAATTCCATCCATGACTTCTAAGGAAAAATAATTTCCTATAAAACAGCAATTATTTTACAACAAAGCATTTTACAGTATGCAGTATTGAGCATAACAGTAAAAGTGGTAGCATTTCTATCTGTTCTTATCTCATCTTCTGAACATGCTAATAAGATTAGAGATGAAAAGGTTCCGTGTTTTATGCAGATCATACATGACCTCCAGCATGAAAACGTTCCGCCGTTCATCTGAAAGGTCTCTTAAATTCTTCAGGAAAAGATGGAACCACAGATGCTTCCTGTGACAGGGCGGGTCAGATGAAGCATACTGAGGCCTTAAAGGACCATACCAGTGGTTTAGCCCAATAAATACAACCCACATACATGTTAGAGAATACTGCCAGTCATTTCCCAAAAAATGTTACTGGAATGATAAATATTATAATTGCTTTTCCTACCTTCCAGACTGCCATTGGTTTCAATTCACTCTGATGCATTATTAAAATGGACTTGTAGAGACCGGAAACCTGCTTGAGATAAGTAATCAATCACAGCAAGTAACATGCCTTTTTTTTTTTTTTTTTTTTTTTTTGAAGTTTAATTTAACCAATCCAACACAGAGCTGCACAGAAGAAAATGTATGTCTCTGCCAGGAAATATACTCCCAGGAGAAGATGGGTTTTACCAGAGAAACTAAAACGACCATGCCTTCTGCAGTCGTGTGTAAGTGTTAGCAGGCAAAATTGAATTTTAAGGCGTGTGTATCACCTGAACATTTGATTTTGAACGATTAAGTAATTTGAAAAACATAACAGGAAAACTACAAAATATAATTTTTACATTTTGCAAACATAACTATTCAAACATGCAAAACCACCGGCTTAGTCCTTTAAATCAACACTAACTTCTCAAGTTCTCAGTCATTAATACAGAAAGTTGCAAAGCTAATTACAGCTGTGAACTCTGAACTGATGACCTGTTGCTGATGTGTGCATCAGTTGTAACTCTGCTCAGCACGAGTCCAGCCAAACCGTGGATCTCCCACTCAGCTCTTATGTCTATAATTAGTTCCACAGTGAGAGGAGATTTGTTTTCACACGCCTAACAGCCTCCAACTGTCAGCTGCTGCCAATGGATATGGATGGACCTTATTCGACTAATTACCCCAGATGCAAACTTCCCTTTTTCTGCCAAAGCAATGATAAAAGTTGCACCTTGTACGATGACCAATTAATTCCCCTTTTAGTAACTCCAGTGGAATAAATAAGGTTATGGAGCGGCCTTTAAGCATGGTTAGTACGATGATATGAAAGTGATTAAACACTCCAGCAGCTCTCAGTAAACATGATTTAGCCGATTCCTCCAAAGCCCTGTCAGAGGCTGGTCATGTTATGTAGATTAATTCAGCTTTTTCCAGCTGTGCAGACCACATGTTAGACCCGAAACCAAGTCTCTTGGCTCCACATCTGGATTTAAAGATGTTATATGTGGGGCTTTCTCATTAATTGGAGCTTTTCATCCCTTAAAAAAGTCGGGTTTACTACTTTAAAAAGAAAGAAAGAAAGAGGCCGTAACTTTTAAAATTCAATGCAGCAGGACTCATGAAGGTTAATGGCTGCAGTAATAATGACTGTTGGGTTCATTGCCAAAAATGATTTTCAGAGTAGATGTCACATTTTACAAACGTAATATTTATCTTTTCGCCCTGTGAGATTTAGAACCTCTCCGTTGTCCTTCATCAGGTCGCCTTAAAGGTCTAGACGGGTCGATGCATTTTTGGCGAGAGCACAGCTTTGACTTTACGTTATGCACGTTCAGCAGAAACCCTGTTTTCATATACTCATGACTTTAACTGTTTTTTATATGGTTATTTTTATATACTGCCAAATATATATATATATAAAATAAAAACAATGAGGTGGATGATCAAATCAAACAAAAAAGACTTTTTTTTTAAGGCTTTTGTTTTTCTTTAAAAAAAAAAAAGCAGTTTTATTTCTCCAAAAATTTTAATTTTGAGTGATCTTTTTGTCAACATTATATACCTAATGTCAAATCAAACAGATTATAATTGAGCGTTTGCCTTCTTCTGAAAACTGAGTCTCTACAAAAATATATAACATTCTCAGCTGGACAATAAAAGCTTCTACACACACACACACACACACACACACACACAAGGCTGTGGCACTGAAAACTTCTAAAGCAACATAACAAAGCCAAGGATGTAAAACGTGGAGGACGAACACGCCACACAAACACACGTGATGTGAAGCGTTTCCACACGGGACATCTGCACATCATACACTCATTATCAGTCAATTAGCATTTTACTTCTCAGCTGTCAAAACCGCTAGCAGCTCGGCTGATGTCTCACACACACACAGATGTATGAGAAAGTCTGCATACGACTCAATAAATGTTGACTTCAAACCATACGACAGAATGCGGGAAATTAATAAAAGCATCAGTGCATGAATAATTTAGAATAACTAATAATAGCATGTCACATTAGCTAAATAACACTTGGTGAATAAATTGCACAACTGTGCACAAGAAGGACCAAACTGGTGATTTAGCATGTTTAAGCCCAATAAATACAACCCGTGTACATGTTACGTTGCTGACAACCATTTCCAACACATAAAACCACGTTTTAGTTTTCCTGTTATTTTGTCAAATCCCCTAATCTTTTATAATCAAGTGTTCAGGTGATACACACACCTTAATATTCAAACGCTTATGTCCGAATGTAGAAGGCATGGCTGTTTTTAATTCCTCAGGAAAAGCTGTTTTCTCGTGGGACTATATTCTGTGGCGGAGAGATACATTTTTGTCCGTGAAGCTCCATGTTAAATCATTTAAATAAAGTTACTACAACAAAAAAATTGAATGACGTCTTGTTCGATGTGATGGATTATTAATCTCAAGCACATTTCAAGTCTCTACAAATTGATTTTTATAGTATTGTAGAATGAACTCAAACTAAAGGCAGCCTGGAAGGTAGGAAAAACAATCCTAATATTTACCGCTGCAGTTTTGGAAAATGGTTGTCAGTAACACAAGCTGTATGCAGGTTGTATATATTTGGCTGAAACATGCAAAAACCACCGTATGGTCCTTTAATCTCTGGTATTTAGTCCTGCTGTGCAAAAATGATCGTATTTGTACGATAATCGTGATATGATGTCGCCTATATCAGCATAAAAAGTGCCGACATGCAGCTAATGTGTTGAGCCGTAACAAGATTCATGTGTTGCTGCAGCGTGGATTTGAATCGACAATATTTTGTTCAAAAATACGATAATTCTGGAGTCGTGCAATGATTTGGTTCGGCGGGAACTCACTAAGCTTTTCCCATCATGCTTTGCACGGGAGGAGCGAAGCAGCAAGAAAGACTTCCAAAGTTGTGCAGCAAACTCTGAGATGTTCGCAGACCTCCAACATGGTGGCTGCTGCGGCGGTGTGAAGTCACCTCTACGTTGCCGTGGCAGCTGCGGCTGTCACTCTATAGATGGATTAATGTCGAGTAATCATCCTTAATTATTATCCCCACCTGCTTGTGGACTGCCTGAGACTGCGGGACCTTGTAAAACGCTGAGCGGCGAGCCAAGCGAGCGTCTCGGGGGAGAAGGCTGAATGTCACCAGGCGGCTCTGCTCAGCCAAGGAACATTCAAGGCTGTCAGGTTGGCCCGCGCTTTTTGGAGACCACATAAAAACAGAAATGTCAGCGGTTCAATGCCTGCAGCAGCCAATGTGTCCATCTTATGTGTGTGTGTGTGTGTGTGTGTGTGTGTGTCCTTAAGAAAGTTTGTTCTTTAAGAAGCAGGAATTATTTTTGAGTTAGCTTCTGGTAGTTAGCAAACAGTCTGGCTGTTTTATTGTGTGTGTACATGTGTGTGTGTGTGTCTGTGTGTACGTGTGTTTGTGTGTGTGTGTGTGTGTGTGTGTGTGTGTGAGTTTTATTCTTAGTGAGGTATCGGTGAGTCAGCAATGCAGTTTTTATCCAAATCAACATAATCTCCTTGGCGGTGGAGAAGGCGTCTGCTGCGCTGATCACAGCCGTTTGTTTGTTTGATTGTTTGATTTCTCCAAAAGTTTCAGATGGATTTGGATGAAATTTAGGGGATAAATAGATGATGTCAACAGGAAGGCGTGATTAAATTTACACAGATGAGCCTGATGGGGTGCTATAATCTGTAAGTGATGGAATCTTTGTTTTTCTTTTCTTTTCCTGGCTTCGTATCCAACCATATAGGCCACGCCCATTTTCACCTGACTACATAATCCACCATTTTTAATATTTTGCAAAACCTTTTTTGGGTTTTTTGGTATCTCCTCCTACAATTTTGACTCAATCCTCGCAAAATTTTACACGTAGAATGACTGGTTTAAGCCACAAAAACGTTATTTATTGATTGATTGATTGATTGATTTTTTTGATGTTCTTCACATTTTGCTAAATTCTTTCATGTTATCCTGCACAATGGGACTGTCAGCTAAACTTTGTGCTGTGATCGTGTTTTGTCACGTCTAATCGTGCGATTGAAGCATCTGTTGCTGTGCAGAGATAATTAGCTTCACCCCACACACACACACAGACTTGGATTCTGCAGATGCAGAAGATGTAATTTTTTTTTTCATGCACTTTCAATGATCAAAGGTATGTGAGTTTTTGTTTGCTTTCACATGAATTTATGTGGTTTCTCATTAGAAGTTGTTTTGTTTGTCTTTTACACTAACTTAATTGCCGCCTGTGGAAGTGGATTTCTCCACACCTTTCATTATGAAAGATTCGGCCGCCACATCCAACAATGCTGCTCCACAGGCAAGTGGAACACAGTGTGAGATTCAGCGCACACCAGGCAGCAGAAAAGCACTTTCATTATATTAGCAGCAAAACAGTTGAAAGTAAAGTGAAACATGACTCGCAGCTTCATTTAGTTTGCAGTTTGGTCAACAATGGAACTTTCATAGGGAGGCGGTTTAATAAGAATTTCTCTTTTTGTGTTTTCCAGGTTGGGCTGCTTCATTTTTACACATGAGGACAGTCTGAGGGTCTTTTTTCATTCTCAGACTGAACACAGTGCAAAATAAGAAAACTATATATTTATATTTAGTTTCATACAGGAAAAAGCTAAAAAAATAAGAACAGCCTTAGTGTGTCTAGCTAATTAAAAAAATCTCTCTAATTAAGAAAACTGCAGTTGACTCCAGAAAATTCTCTCTTTTTGGGGAAAAAGAATTGGAAATCAGTCTCGAAATATACTGTATCTTTACATTGTCTGAATTATTATTTTTTAAACAAATCTTAATTCCTGAGTTTTTAACGAGAACGTTCTTCAATTCTACTCAACTTTTGGCAATTCTACAAAATAAAAGCAATGTTGTTTTTTTTTATGTAAACATTTTTAATAAAAGTATGATGGCGTATTAGATAAAAACATGAAAACAAAATGAGGGTGGCATTATTTTGAGTTTTCAAACTCACAAATTTGCCAGTTTTAAAAGTCTGTATGCTGATGATAATTAGTGATTTTGCGCTAAAAGCACGAGTATTTCTTTATTGTTAAATCCAGTGGAAAACTAATAAGGTCATGTATTGCAGCCATAGTCACAGCGTGAGGCAGTTTGATTCCCGTTCTCATTATTTTCCCTTTTTCATTATTAAAAAAAAAAAAATGATCTAACTATAAAGACAGAAATCTCTGTGGCACCAGCATCTCTAGAACCCGGCACTGTATGAACCCAAGGACGTTCAGCATCACATGTGAGGTTGTTTGGATGAGCGGTTTTCAAATTGAGCTGTGCTGGTAAAAAAGTAGTCCACGTGGCAGGACACGCTCCGGGCGCTGCAGCATACTCTCCGCTCCACTGCCACTTATGGCAGGCTGCGGCGCACACCATAAAGTCCAACCTGATCCAAACAGGCAAGTTTTCAATGGCCACTGCACTAGTTATTTTTTTTAATTAGAAAATTTATTCATCATTAAAAATAATTTTCTTTTTTTTTTTACTTTTTAAGCTCACAAATTTGCCAGTTTAAAAACTCGAAATTTGTGAATTTTTAAACTGGCAAATTTGTGAGTTTTTTTTTTGAGAGTACATGACCTTATTAAATTATACTTTTCCATTGGATTTAGCAGTAAAGGAATACTTGGGCTTTTAGCGCAAAATAATCAAATTATCATAAGCATACAGACTTTTAAAACTGGCAAATTTTTGAGTTTTTAACTGGCAAATTTGCAAGTTTTAAAACTCGAAATAATGCCCCCTCTTTTTTTGTTGTTGTTGTTTTTTTTTTTTTTTTTTNTTTTTTTTTTTTTTTTTTCTTCTATGGTCCTAATACACCATCATATAAACATCTTCCTCAAAAAAATAAACAAGAAAACAATATAAAAGAATGTTTGAATAACTCTGAAAAACTGAAAAAAAGTAAGAAAGTTGATTCTAGGAACTCAATCAAAACTTTGTGATGGTCATGTGACTCGTGAGTTCTGTAAACAACAAAGCCTTAAAAACAGTTTGTTTGTTTTTTATGTCACAAAAACCAAAGTCAGTAAAAAGTAAAACTACAAATATGACTTTAGACTCCAGAGGAAGAGGAAAAAAAAAAAACAAAGACAATCAGAGTTTGTGTCTGAGTGAGCTGCTGTTTGTGGACAGAATGTAGACTTCCTGTCAGAGCGATATGAGACTTTTAATGCTCCATTTAGACAGGAGGAAGTAATGGAGTGTGTAAACGAGCTTCATGTTATGTCTCTGCAGTGCCTCATCATAAACTCCATCATAAATATAAATAAATAAACAGCATAAACCAAAAATAAAAACACAGAATCCAAGCTACTGGCCTTCTTTCATTTCATACAATGTGATTTTCTTTAAAATTGCTTCACTTAAGTATTTTTTTTTTTTTCAAATATTATATATAATATTCCAAACACCTTAAGCTTAAATGAAAAAAAAAAAAAAGTCAGTGAAAATAAAGATTCAAGTTGCTTTATATGAGCAATAAAGATTAAAAATCTAAGATAACAAAGGTCTCAATGTCACAAAAAAAAAAACATGATTATAAAGTAATCAATTAAGATAAAAATAAAGCAAATTAGAGTTTAAACTGGAGCAATTACACAAGAATATATTTCCAGAAGCAATATCAAATTGTGCGACAATTATGCAAAACAGTGTACTAGTTAATATTGTTTTTCAGTCAATTAATATATTTTTACTTAAAGTTCTAAATGAAGTAGAAGTTGAGATTTTACCTGAAAGGCCTCAGGAGGAAAAACATCTCTGAACCGTCGCCGCGAATGATGATGAACTAAGCCGAGTATTTTATTTTTTAATTTTTCTGTTTTCTATTAATACCACTTAATTAGTGTTTGCTCACAACTTTCTGACAATTCATTAACACACCAAAACAAATGAATCGAAACAGCATATGAAAGGAAAACCCAAAGCAGTGTCAAATATATGATTCGGCTGGTCAAAACTGCAGAAGACGTGTTCGGAGCTAAAACTTGTGTCAGAATAAAGTCCTTTAGCGAAACTTTAAGGTACAGAAACACTGGCAGGCTGCTCTCTCGTTTACACACACACTCATTAAGAAAGTTTTCATTGAGTCAGTCCCACACAGATTAACTCAGCTCTCTGCTAAATGTCATTCATACATATATATGTGTGTGTATGTATGAATGAATGACATCTTACAAACCCATGTGGGAATCTCATTTGTGAACATATATTACCTAATACATACAGGATAGACCTGTACAGACAAATTAAATAAATAAATAAATAAGTGTGTGATACCTGAAGCTCATTCGTGAAGTTTTCCTCATGTTAATCATCATCCCGTTTCTAACATGTTGTAAGGCAATCATCCTCAAACTCCAGACACCGGTGACCGGAGACAGTTGTGTTCGGGTTAGCCTAATATATTCAATTTTTATACATGATAAATTACTGACATTCATTTCCCAAAGGATAAAACCGTATTTCAGCTTTCCTGATATTTTGCTAAATCTCTTAATCTTTCAAAATCAAATATTCAAGTGATACACCCACCTTAAAAATCCATGTTTCTCCTGCTAATAGTTACACAGCCTTATGAAGTCACGGTCCTTTAAATTTTTCCATAAACGCAGGTCTTCTTTTGGGACTATATTCCCCGGTGGAGGCATACATTCACTCCACGCTTTTTATTGTGCTTAAACAGTAAAATTACGTAACTTCTAAAACACAATGAATATATAACTTGTTGGTGATGATGGATTACCTATCCCAAGAACATTTACTCCGTTACATTTACTTAAGTAACTTTTTCACAAAATTGTACTTTACTGAGTAGTTTTATTGCTGGATACTTTTAACTCATACTTGAGTATATTTATGAAGAAAAAAAAATACTTTTATTCCGTTACGTTTGGTTTCACTCTTTGTGTTACTTTTAATTTCACTGTTTGAATTCAGTCATGTTCAGTTTTTCTCTCGTTGTCAGATACTACACTGTCTGCTTCAGCTCTGAAGTAGCCACTCCCCCACCCTCTGTTTCCATGGTTTCACCCGGAGCAGAACAGTCATGGCGGAATCAACAGCATGAGGTTTAGAAGAGGCACATCCCTGGGCACACATTCAAAACGCTGTTTTCTTTTCAGATACATAACATGTTGCATCTTTGTCTACCTAAAAATGCGACATTTCAGCTCCTAAGAATCAACATGGAACTTGAGGAAACATGGGCGGTAAGCTGCAACGTTAGCTGCTTAACTAGCTGCTGCTGCTAATGCTAACTCAAGTTTTCCTGTTCTATTCTGAGTAAATTCATGAAGCTAACCTAGCTAACTGTCTTGGGGACAGGCCAGAATTGTCCTGATTTGTTATGTGGTAAATATCTGATTTATTACTGTGTACTGTTTCTTTATATGATATGATTTGGATTGTATTAGAAGCTACATGTGGCTACCTTGCATTTTTTTTTTCCTCAGACGACACTTGATAGCTTGTTGATTATTCTAAAGAAGAAGCTTAAACAAAGTTACTCACTAAAGTAATCTTTTTAATAAATACTTTATTACTCAAGTCATTATTTTGGTGACTACTCTTACTTATACTTCAGCCACTATTTTCATAAAGTAACAAAACTTTTACTTGAGTACAGTGTTGACTGCTCTACACACTTCTGGTTGAAGGAAATTCCATAACAACAAACTAAAAAAACAGGAGTGAGACCCGATGGGCAACAATATCTATTACAGTTAAAATAACTTAAAATCAGAGGGATTCTTGTAGTCAAGAGGATGAATTAGTTATGAATCATGAGTCATGAATGAGTCATGAATTATTCAAACATTTGTTTTTGTAAGTATTCTTTTGTAGCATCCCAAAGAATGCTGTAAGTTGATGATGAAATATGTTTTTTTCCGTGTTTGCGTGATGCCGTTCAGACGTGTCTTCCTCCTCTGCTGCTTTTCCGTCTGGCTGCAGGTTTATCTTGCTGTTACCCACTCAGCACTGCCGCAGATAAATCCTGCTTACGCTTATCACTTCCTGCACCACGCTGGTCACAGCAAACGCCAACAAAAAAAAAAAAAAAAAAAAAAGAAGAAGAATCTGTCACTGCTGCACACACGTCTAATTCTACTTTCACCCCCAGTCTGTCAAATCTGACCAAGTATTAAAACCAAAGACGAAAGCTGTCATTTCATTCTTAACTGATGATTGAAGTTTTGTGATTTTTTCTCTTGTTTCTTCTCAGCGGAAAACGTCTCAGAATGACATTTTCAACTTTCAGAAGCTCCACGCAAACGTCTTCATCGTGAAAAATGACTTAATTTCCTGCTGCAGTGATGTTGGGTGAATTATCTGTGGATTTTTTTAGTTCATTCTGAATGCTAAAAAAAAAAAAAAAAAAAAAGTGTGTGAAAGATAACAGAAAAATGTGTCTGGAAACTGGAAACAAACAATAATCAGTTTTAAGCATTTGGTTTATTTTATGTATTTATTTTACTTACTTTAAGGAGCTCTGCTGCATAATTAGCAGCTCATTTGCATTTATTCTCAATTTTTCTCTTTGAGTTTCTATTACACAAAAGCTGTGCTAGATGATCTCATGTAAAGTAAACTTTGTTAAAAAAAAAAAAAAAAGTTTCTACTTAAGGAAAAAATACCAACTTTTGGTTGCATGGGTCAAAATAATGATTCTTAAATAAAGTATATGAACCTTTTAGCTAATCCTAAAGGTTTATGTAATATCATATCATATATCCACATGTAATATCTGCTGCTGCTCATATTATATTGTTTTATGCAGACTTGAGTAGTAACGGAATACGGCGTTACATAATCAGGATACAAAAAAAAAATGTATTCCATTATAGTTACAGAGAAAAAAGTGTAATCAGATTACCGATACACTTAGTAAAAATGGGGATTATTATCAGGATTACGCTTGAAAACAGAACGATTTTCTCCAAGCACACGCTGCGCACATAACATCTCTAAACACCGCTCTTCTGATTACGAGCGTCATCATGGACACCAGTGAAAAATAATAATTTCACTGTGGAAATTTAGCCACTATTTTGTCTTTAAGGCAGAAAAGTGGAATAACATCACAGCAATTTCTGTCTTCCAGCTGTGAAAGTACTGTCAGCATCCAAAAAGTAATCTAGTCCGAAGAAATCTAAAAAAGACCAACCGCTATGCTAGCTACACAGAAACCAGCTAGCCAAAGCTAACGTTAGCCAGCATTTCAATACAACTACCAATTATTATTATTATTGTAGCGACTCTCAATGAAGCACGGAGAGATGCTGTTAGATGATTTATTAAATGAAAAAAGAAGCTACTATAGGTCATAGCAACACCGTAACAGTAAATTAGCATCTTTTTTTTTTTAGCTTCTGATTTGTTAAAATGTATTGTGGATGCTCTTAATTCATGTGCAAAAAATTTAGAGCATTTTGTTTTTACTTTGTAAAAGAACCAGAATTTATTTTTGCTGTACTATTCTGTCAGCCTATAATTTAATTTAGAAATGGAAGGCCTATTGCCTAAATTTAGTTTTCATGTCCCCATTTTCTTTCCTAAAGTCAACTTACATTATTCTGTTGTTTTACAAAATACACTTTTATAAAAAAATCTATATAAAATATTTAAAAGTCATCTTATTGATTGAAGTAATCCAAAAGTAACATAAAGTAATCAAGTTACATTACTTTAATATTGAAGTAGTTGGATTACGTTACTGATAACATGTTTTAGCCAGTAATTAGTACCAGATTACATGTTTAAAGTAACCCTCCTGACCCTGGTTTTATGCATCGTTAACCTGAAACAATCAAACGTCGCTCTGACATTCAGACACAGACGCCTCAGAATTCTTTAGTCCTTTCATTTTATCTCAAACTACATAACATTTAGCATTTTACCTACACGAGCCACTTCATTTCCATCAATCTACCTGCCAGGAAGTGGAATAGAAATAGTCCTGGGTGGCGTTCAGGTTCAGAGACTTTATTTATCATTTTGTATGAGTTATCTGCTCTGTGACGATCACGCCGCCAGCCGTGTGTGAAACAGCTGTTTGGACCTCGTTTCAGAAACGAGAATTTAACACACCTGAAATATGTTGCAGTCTTGCTGATTTGACCTCATAAGCTGATAAGCGTCTCCACGTATATCAGCAGAACAGGAACAGGAAGTCAGACACGAGTATCCTCCAATCAGATCCATCTGACTGTTCATGTTAAAGGAAAAAGGAAATGACCAGCAGAAATGGCTCATCTGCGCCACTCAAACAAAATCCCTACTGGAAACAAGTAAAATATTCAAATATTTTTAGTGTAAAATCAGGAATCTGATGATACTAAAATAATTTAGCATAAAAATCCAGCCACAACAAAACCTGATGTGACCTTAAAACTAGAAAAATAAATAAATAAATTTAAGCCTGTTTACCTTCATATAGAGTAAAACTTAAAATAAACTACATTCACTATGTTTTCATTCAGATCATTTTAAAAGTTAATATACTAAAACTACTAAAGATATTTGCAAGTTAACATTTCACCAGTTCTGCCGAGCCTTTATCCAAAGTTTTGAGGTTTTGTTTGTTTCTAGTCCATCAAACACAAAATCGCACATTAAATACGGAAGATGTTTAAAGAATCAAGTCTGATTTTATTGACTCTAGAGCAGCAATCTTTCCAAAAATTTCATGAAACAAGTTGGTTTATTTTACTGTATTGGTAAATTTTTCCACTTGTTTCAAGAAAATACAACATTCAGGAATCAAATACAGACCAAAATGATGTGTTACAGATTTTTTTTTATTTTTAAAGATTGGACTTAAAATAGTAAATTATTTACTGTTAATAGATGTTTGGGATATTAATGTGCTGAACACCAAATCTAAGTTCTTGTTTCTTGTGCTGAACAAAAGATTGAATATCTTACAAAAGCAAAGCGAGACCAAATATCTTAAAGTCTAATAATCTAGGTCACACTGAGAAGAATATTTTCCTTGTATTGGAATAAAATGAGGCTGAATTTTCTTAAAACAGCATCAGGAGCTTTGCTGGAATTGGATTTTTGCCGTGTAGAAGCTTTACACGCCTCGTATCTAATGACTCTGGTATGATGGTAACATGGCTGCCCGTGTCCTGACTGCAGCACCACAATATGTTTGGATGATTCCAGGACACGAGGCGTAAATGCGCGTTATAAATTTAGCCCGTGTCTTGGCCTTCCTTCGCCGGCTCCCCCCCTCCATCCCCCGTCGACCAAGGCCGGGTCCCCGCTGACGGAGAGAGAGAGGGGTCAGCTCCGGCAGCACCAACAAAGTGGACTTGACAAGTGTGAAAGATTTAGTGGTGAGCATTTAGAGCGATCATCTTTTCCCCTCCGTCAGCAGGTAGAGACGCTTCTCCGCCCTTTACTCTGTCCTTGAGCCCAGTTTGATGGCGTGCGGGAGGGAAATCCTGTCTAGCTGCACGCCCCCCTCTGCGGCAATATGGAGGCCACTCATTGCAGAAAATGAGATTATTGTTATTATTATTATTATTATTATTATTACTATTATAGCAAAACTATTTTGACTTGTTTTCTTCCTGAACCGCGTTTTATTAATCCATATATATGAAACAGGAAGTATTCATGTCCACAGACATGCAAAAACTTTCAAGGGGACATATTACACATATTTCCATGTTCCTATTTTCTTTTTAAGGGAGCATTGTGATGCATTTGCAAGGCTTTAAAGTGCAAAAAAAAAAAAAAAAAAANAAAAAAAAAAAAAAAAAAAAGAAAGAAAAAAATACACATTGATCCGCTTCTGCTGCAGCTTGATGTGTATCAGACGTGTTTCTGTGATATTAGCAGATATTAGGTTCAGAAAGATTTTTAACGCTTCAAAGGAAGGGAAATTCAAAAGGAATGAGATATTTGTATTGGCCTCATGTATTTTGCGTGTTTTTGAACAATAAGCGGCTGTGGTGTGCCATTAACATCTTTTGGTGATTCGATGTTTCTATTACAGATTTTGCTATTTTTGTTTAGCCTCTAATTTGAAAACTTGGCAGCATTTTAATGTTCAGAAACCCATTGATCCATGTCTGCTCTTGCTTTCTGTAGCACCGGTGTGCACACTGAGCACAGACAGGTCATTTTAGGCTCTGTCTCTTTAAAGTCTTCTCCCAGAAAGCCTGCTCTGTTCTGATTGGTCGGCTGTATCAGGCCTCAACTGTGCAATCGCATGTTGTAACTGGGAACCGTAACTTGGAATTCATTAATTATGCCCATTTGAGACCAATTAAGTCGGAAACAACATGAAAATTTTAGTTTTCTTTGCTTTGTCGGTCCAAAAGAAGCTACGTTTTAATATTTATGAGCTGTTTATCTTTCAAACAATGTTTAACCCATTACTAATGAATAGAGAAGTGCTGTTTATGGTGAGAGCAGCCATATTGAATGACGTCAATACTGAACTATGCCCAACTTTTTGAGTAGGAATTCCGAGTTGACGTTTTTCCTTGATTTTCCATGTTTGAAGTCAGAAATTCCGGGTTTGGAGTGCAATTTGAATGCAGCATAAAACACGGATGTTGGCCAAACACTCTCTAGATTCTGATGGGTGTTTCTATGTGTAGGAAAAATACATTATGTTACACATTGATGTAAACAATTTAAAGGACCATACCACCCATTTTGCATGTTTGAGCCTAATATATTAATTTTCATACATCATGCTAATAGTTATGCTCGTGACAAAGTCATGGTTGTTACAATTTTTCCATAAATGCAGGTCTTCTTTTGGGACTATATTCCCCGGCGGAGGCATACATTCACTCCACGCTTTTTATTGCGCTAAAATTACATAACTTCTAAAAAAAAAACCTGAATACACGTCTTGTTGGTGATGATGGATTACCTATCCCAAGAACGTTTACAGTATCAACAAGTTGATTTTAATAGCAGAATGAACTGAAACCAATGGAGGTCTGGAAGGTAGGAAAAACATTTTTAATTCACCGTTCCAGTAGTACGCTTTGGGAAATGATTGTCAGTAATGTTACATGTATGAAAATTGAATATATTAGGCTCAAACATGCAAAATGGGTGGTATGGTCCTTTAAAGACATAAAGGAAGAATCAGAAATGAAGCGGCAGATCAGGACATATGAGTTTTTCTTATCGGATGCATTTCTATAGATGTAAACTTCAGGTTTTTAAGCACGATGTTCAGTATCACACGATAGAAATGAGTTGGGTTTTTTTTAAAGCAGAATATGTCCCCTTTAATCTCTGGATGGTTATCAATCTAAAATCTATTACCATATTCTTGAAAGGAACTTTGATGCTTTTGGTATCAAATGATTTTTCCTCCCTTTTCTTCTTCTCATTTCTTTTTCCCTCGCCGCTCCTCTCTGTATTATATGGCTTCATTTTCCGGAAGAGCAGAAAATGTTACAGTTCAGTGGAATTCCGAGGCCTCTTAAATCCCACCGACTGAAGCTGCATCGCTTTCAGTAAACGATGAAATTAAATACAGGATCTCCTGCATGAATTGGACTTAAATATTCCTCTTACTCCAGTAAAATGAATTAAAACAATTAAAAAAAAAAAAAAGATTAACTTAAATGAGAATCCTCCATTGCTGAAGCTTCATAATGAGGTCATTAGTGCACTTATGATGGTTCATAATCCTTCATAGCGACACACGTGATACAACAGATCCATGATACGCTAATATCAAGACCTCTGAGATGCTTTTTATAACTTTTCTAGATTAATTAATAATTTATAATTCTAGATTAATTAAAAATTAATAATAAGACAAAAAGCAGCAGCCACCTGGTCCAAATTCCCTGTTTATTTTTTCTGCAATTATCACTTTTATATTTTATCCTACATCCACGATTTATAAGATAAAATAACAAAAAAAAAAAAAAAANAAAAAAAAAAAAAAAAACAACAAAAAAAAAACACTGCATTATTTATTCAACTGCTTCATATTATTAAACTGCAGTTTTGCACTTTTTCACAACTCAGCACAAGTAAGTTTTAACTGGAGTTTTAGCCTGTTTTCTTTTGAAGTATAACTAAATGTGAAGAAACGGATTTTATTTGGTCTGATTCAGGGCCAGCCGTGGCATAGGCGAACTAAGCGAATGCCTAGCGCCCCGCGGTCACTAGGGGGCCCCCACGCCAAGAGTGAACCTAACGTGAACTTTCATTAGTGGTAAATAAGTTCAGGAGCTGCAGAGATGTAATAAATCTATGTGCTAACTTTGTGAGCTATATTACCTGATAGAAGTGGGAACAGTATATATAGAGCTCAATGCGCTTAGACAACTCAATAAAGGTGTGTTATAAAACACACCTTTATTCAGCACAGAACTAATATAAAATGGAATTTATTCATATTATGGTTTGATATTACGTTTTAGTTCAGATGAGGCTCATAGAGATGTTTATGGAGTGGGTTGGGGGAATTGTGGAATGTAAAATTAATACTGTAGAGTGGGAGGTAAAGGGTAGCCACGCCCCTTTTGTACATTATTAGAAATTACTACAGTAGTTTGAAACATGTTTAATTTGCATTTTACTTTTGGCTGTTGAGGAGAGTGAAATAAGATTAAAAATGACAAATAATATTTAGTAATCCACAGATATTCGTGTTTATTTATTTAAATTTAGCTTGACAGCATTCACATTGAAAATACCATCTTCCGTGCCCCTGAATGGGGAGGCCCCCAGCAAATAACTTGCCTAGGGCCCCAGAAAGGCTAGGGCCGGCCCTGGTCTGATTCTTCCAGTCCAGAGTTACATGTCATGAAAATAAATATTAGCTTAAACTCTCTGCATCAGTGACCACAGGTATTATTAATTTCAAATAACCTAAACAGCTTTTTGGGATTTCATGATGTCGATGTAACATGATGAGTTTCTTCGATGGGTTTGATGTATGTATTGATACTTTTGATTTAACGTTTATAACATATTGAAGAAGACAACAAAAAGGCCTCATGATTTAGTGATTTACACGCTTGCTTAACGAACAAACGTACCATAGAAATATGACATAAGTGCATTTCACTTTCTATCCATTTAGTGTGAGATGGAGACAGTAAAATGACCAATTGCTGCATTGATGAGTGCACTCTTCATGTATTACTTATGTGAAATCCTGAAAACTGAACCTTTAAAAGCCTCATCATGACACGCTGACAGAATGATTGCAGCAAATCGATGGTTACATGCTGTAATTTTAATCTATGATCGCTGGGAGAAGCTCTTTTATTAGACTGTGTTGACTCTTTATACTGTCTCTTTGCATTTCTGCACTCTGAGGTTTGCAGCCAATCAGAATCAGCTCATTTAACACTGCTTGCTATTTAAAAAAAAAAAAAAAAAAAAAAGATAAATAAATAAAAGGCCAGCAGCAATCAGACCAAATTCAGCCTCCCATTAATTTCAATGAAGAAGGAGGCGAGACACATTTGCTTCTTGTCTCCAATTGATTCCACCTCATTTGCCTCACAGAGTTCAATCCGATTGAACTTTGACCTGTGAAATAGCGAGACTTACCCCCCATGACCTCTCAGTCAGAGAGNTCCGATTGAACTTTGACCTGTGAAATAGCGAGACTTACCCCCCATGACCTCTCAGTCAGAGAGTATTGATTGTTTATAGCAAAGTTTCTGTAGCTACACAATGGAAAAAACACAGAGATAACAAAGACAGAACTTAAAGACAATCAAGTGTTTATATAAAGATGTATCATATTTAACTGTAATATTACTGTTAGTATGCTAACCATGCTAACTCCCACAGCATTTCACCTTAACGCTTCCACATCTCATTAGAGAGCTCCACCTGTGACCATAAAACCCACACCTGTGCAGCATATCAGACAGGCTTCGCCCTGGAAAACGGCCCTGCTGCTTTCGGTGCTGAGTTTTACCGCCGTCGCTGAGCAGAATGCGGCGTTCTCATGAAGCAGACGGCGAGGAGCAATCCAAGTAACACTTCTTGTGTCCAACATNGCGGCGTTCTCATGAAGCAGACGGCGAGGAGCAATCCAAGTAACACTTCTTGTGTCCAACATATGAGCCCCGCCGTGCAGGTCACCTAGTCCCAACAGATTTGCTGAGCCGTAAAGACTCGTCGCGGGGCAGGTCTCTCACTCACAGGTGTTTCTCCTCACATTTAAATGCAGAAAAAAACAGATGCATCTGCGATTAAAGACTGATAACTGGGACGAGTGTTTCATGACACGGATTTTCTGGCCTTGTTCTATTCCACTGATGCTGCAACACCGCGTCAAAAAAATATGAACAAATATTCATGTCAGGGCTCTAACCTGCCAGATATCGGCTTGTGATTACAAAGCCGGCGGGTTTGTGTTTCCACNGCTCTAACCTGCCAGATATCGGCTTGTGATTACAAAGCTGGCGGGTTTGTGTTTCCACGGTGATTTATCAGTCACACAAACAACTCCAGTACTCCAATTCAGCTATTTGTTCCACATAACAGCCCACGTGCACACGAGGCACAAAACGCTCCTTTTGTGGTGGCTTGACCGTCCTCGACATGAATAAACGGTTAATATTCCCCGCCATGAAGGATGGATTTTGTTGGAGTGCTGATGCCACTCGTGATTTAAATCTGCATACAGCTGAGATGGGCCAACCGAAAACTCAAATCGCTCACTTCCTGTGCCAAAGTCTGAAAAAACAGCAAGGCCATCAACCCAACAGGCGCCAACGCTGCTTCAAAACAGCCCAGAGTCAAACGCAGCGATGATTTACTGCCAAACATTTCCACAAAATTACACCTCAGATAGTAAAATAGATTCCACAAATTCTACAGATACCTCACGTCACCTTTAAGTTAGCCATTTAAAATGTTTTGTTTTGAAGCTTCGCTCACTTTTATAGGAGGAAATGTTTTATTTCACTTAAAATCATTTTCTTAAAAAAATATGCAAAAGTGTAAAAAAAAAAAAAAAATCTACTATTTACAGACATTGCAACCATTTGTAGATGCTCATAATAATAAAAAGAAAAGTCATCAATTAAAGGACCATACCGGCCATTTGCATGTTTGAGCCTAATATATTCAGTTTTCATACATGTTACGTTACTGACAATCATTTCCCAAAGGATAAAACCGTATTTCAGCTTTCCTGATATTTTGCTAAATCTCTTAATCTTTCAAAATCAAATATTCAAGTGATACACCCACCTTAAAAATCCATGTTTCTCCTGCTAATAGTTACACAGCCTTATGAAGTCACGGTCCTTTAAATTTTTCCATAAACGCAGGTCTTCTTTTGGGACTATATTCCCCGGTGGAGGCATACATTCACTCCACGCTTTTTATTGAGCTTAAACGCTAAAATTATGTAACTTCTAAAAAAACCTGAATACACGTCTTGTTGGTGATGATGGATTACCTATCCCAAGAACGTTTACAGTTTCAACAAGTTGATTTTAATAGCAGAATGAGCTGAAACCAATGGAGGTCTGGAAGGTAGGAAAAACATTTTAATTTTCCAGTATTATGCTTTGGGGAATGATTGTCAGTAACGTCACATGTATGAAAATTGAATATATTAGGCTCAAATGTTCAAAATGGCCGGTATGGTCCTTTAACTAATAAATCCTTGCTAATGGCTATTATGGTTCTAAGGAACTAAGAAATGCAAAATAAATAAATCTTAATTGGATTTTTTTTTTTTTTTTTTTNTTTTTTTTTTTTTTTTTTGGTGAGAATGGAATATACGACATGAATTTTTTTTTTTTAAATGGAAAAACACATTAAAATCACAAATTACATATGACTGACAGTGAGTAGACGCAGCATCTCTGTAAAACTAAAGTTCATGGCATCATAAAATAATCAGAATAATGCGAGTTTCCCTCCTTCTCCACTTCTCTGCAGTGAATCTGGAGTAAAACAGAGCGGTTCAGACACATCTAATGATATTTCAAACGTAACGGAAAACTGTGTTTGCTTAGATCGATTAAGATGAGAGGATTCCTGTAATAACTCCTTCCAGCTCTCCGCTTGAACCAAGAGAATATTAGACATCACCTTAGTTTGTGTTCGTGCAGCTCAAAGAAACTCCGCTTCAAGGGAAATCTTTTAAAGTTAATGAAAAGCAATGCAGCGCTGCAGCACTAAACATAAACTGTTTTTGCATGTAGACACATTGTTAGTACACAGAAAACATTAGTCATGATATTTCCTCTCCACGTTTGATTTGACAGGTCCCAGTGTAAGACGCCAGCTTCGTATGAACAGATTCATAAAATATCTCCCATAAATTACGCAGAAAAACTGCTGCTTCAAACTGCATTTGAAATACGGTTTTAAAAGAAGGAAAAAAAAAATGCTCATTATAAATATGAGGAAACGCTATAAAACATCCTCAAAAGGAATTTTTATGAGTCCGGGGTTTCTAATAAAAATCAGTTTCAGATTGAAAAATAAGGGCGTTCTTTGTGAGCTGGCGGCAGATATTCCGGCGTCCACTTTGTCTTTGAAAACGTGCTTCACGTTTCAATCAGAAATGAAAGAGTGAGCGGCAGATAAGAGCTCATCGTCCATAATGGTTGGAAACATGAGGCGGTGCGGCGGAAAGCAACCAGCTACGTCTCATTTGGGCCTCATTTTTACCAAAATAGACAACAGGCCATTAAAAATGTGGTGTGTTTACAGCGTGGCGTGGTTTATGAATGATGTACAGTATGCGGCGTTAACATTTCAAAGCAAATGACAGGAAACAAACCGCACGACTGTAATATACCAAGAACACGCAGATTCAGCAGGAAACAAAAACTGTGACAAGTGGATAAGAGCTTTTGGCAAATGGCTCCATACGTCTCGCTTGTCACTTACATCCACGCTCTGCCATGTGATCCATCATCGGCGTGATAGGAAGCGGGATGACGCGCCGGCAGCCGGCCCTTTAAGAGAGAGCAGGGAGAGGGAGACGCGGCGTGGTCGACCTGTTTAAAGGTGATGTAAACAGGCGCTGATGGATGAAGGACGCCCGTCCATCCATCATCCTTCCATCCTGAAGGGCCTTAATCTCCCGCAAACACAATCCTGCCACCTCGCCCCTCTCTCTTCTCCCGCCTCGCCTCTCAAGCCCTTAATATCCCTTCGTTCGGGGACCTGTGTTCTTTGCAGTAAAGACATTTATTGGACAGGAAGAAATGACACCGTCTCGGGGTTAAAACCCCCGAGAAGAACTCTTTAACGATGAGTTTTTCTCGATTTACCTGCCTCATTATTTATTTCTGCCGCGGCGTGAATAATGTAGCACCAAATAATTGCTGACATCTCATTAATTGATAGAACCCCGACTGCTACGGCGAGTCAGACGCGGCGTTATTGTCAGCCGGGATGGAGTTGGCATGCGGAGCTTTTCTCTCTTCTGTTTCTTCGGTTTGAAATATGGATCGTCTGTGTTGAAGGATAAAGTCAGGTGAATTTTTGACAGGAAGGATGTTGCTGTTTGCGCTGAAGGCTTGAGTTCTGATCTGCTGCTTGTATCAGATTTGTGTAGATTATTGACACATGGTCTGAGATTTAACCCTTTTATAGCGGTTTAAACACAGTTATGATGAAAAGCAACAGAACCGCCTTTATTTCCAGCAGGCTTGGCGTTAGGGTTTGGATTTCTTTTTGTTGTTGTCTCCTTGAGTTTTTACATTTTTACAAACAAACTAAAGAAACTCTCTTAGCTGAATAATCTACAAGCTTCATTTCTAAAACTGATTTTTGCCTGTATCTGACTTTTTTAAACTTTTTTTTTTTGTTGTTGCATTTTTTTATAATGGTCCCATATCAATCCCCATGTTCACATAGTTTAAATCTAAAAAAAAAAAAAAAAAAAAAAAAAACATGCACAAAGGAGGGTTTGGTTTATTCAGTAGAAATAAGAAAACTGATATAATGGATGCAAATGAGACAAATAACAACAATAAAGCAAGATTTTGATTTACCTTGAATAATAAATAATTAAGTGACTCGTAAAAAAAAATCAATAATAGAAAAATTGTAATGGCAATTCAGTTATGAAAATAGCATTTGTAGTGTTTATTACAATCTTATTCACTTTTTTTTCTAAATGTTTTAAACTGTCCCTAACACGAGATGACCTCATTTCCTGTAAATTACAGAGAACCGTGTCTTCTTAGAACAGGAAACACAACAAAATTTGAATGCATGGGGACATACACCAATCAGCCACAGCATTAAACCAGCTGCCTGACGTCGTTTAGATCCTCTCCTGCTGCTAAATCAGCTCTGACTTGGAGGCATGGACTCCTCAGTCCTCTGAAGGCGTCCTGTATCGGCACCAAGACGTTAGCAGCAGGTCCTTTAAGTCCTGGAGGTTGCGAGGTGGGGCCTCCGTGGATCGGACTTGCAGACTTCCAGCATATCCCACAGATGGTGGATTGGACTGAGATCTGCTTTTCCAACATGAAGATAACTCTTTGCTGAGGGTGAGGAATAAACAGGTGTTTTTCTTTTTTTTATCTTATAAAGACACAAAAGGTCATTGCCAATAGAAACATGCAGGTTATAAAACGGCGATTCAGTCCAGTGATCGCAGAAACAAATAATATTTTGATTGGTGAAATCTGAGCCGTATTAGCCTGGAAGTGTGTGTACGTCGCTGATTTTCTGCCACGCCAGTTTGCAGTATTTCAGTATAATCACACAGACACTCCAAATGCTCGTGTGTGTTCATGAGTGTGTAATCGTTTTTTTTCCAGATGGGAGTCACACTCAGTCACTCAGCGAGCACGAAGCCGCGCACACTGAGCTCCAACCATCAATCGAGTGGGAAATTTACCGCAGAGGCAACCTGTTATTGTTACAATCACCAGAACAGGAATGAATGCCTCAGATACTTTCTCAGCACCTTTGTGTGTTTGGCAGTCAATAGCGGAGTAATCGTATTCTTCACGGTCGCCACGTGACAGATTGATGTTACACAAACGCTCCTCACATGCAAACAAGAGCAGAAATAACGTGGCTACCTTCAGCATGAGCCACGGCTTCCCAAACCGCAAGACCCAAACAGGAAGTAGAGTCTAAATGCTGCTGAAAAGGCTCGTTTGCTTGTTTTAAATGAGGATTTATCTTATTAAAGGAGCAATCTGTGATTTTAAGTAGAACTAAAATGACAAACCTGTTTACCAAAATGAAGAAAACCAGCTCTGAAACCTGCTCGTAGTCTGAAACTGATACACAGGCTCCAGGTTCTTATCTTTTCTTGTTTTTATTGACTTTTGGCCTATTTTTTTATATTTTATAGTTGCTGTTTTATTTTATTTTTTTATTCACAGTGTTGTTATTTGATTTTTGTGTGTTGTTTGTGACATGGCTGCTGTAACAAAGCAATTTCTCTCATATTAATAAAGAATAAAGAACTATCTATCTATCTATCTATCATCATCTTTTATTTTATTACATGGACTGATGCTTAGCAACAGGTCGTTTATTTTGTTATTCTTTAACTTTTGGCTCTTTTTGCCTGTATTGTAGACGTNCTTAGCAACAGGTCGTTTATTTTGTTATTCTTTAACTTTTGGCTCTTTTTGCCTGTATTGTAGACGTAACGGTACCTGATAATCGGCACGTTGGTGACTTTGCCAGCGTCACAAACACGACTCCAGTGTGATGCTAATGTTGCTCTGAGCCTGCTGGATGTGGAAATAGATGACAACACATCTTTGGTAGCAGTATGCTTTTATTTTAAAGGACCATACCGTCAATTTTTGCATGTTTGAGGCCTCATATATTCAGTTTTCATACATGTAATGTTACTGACAATCATTTCCCAAAGCATACTACTGGAACGGTGAATTAAAAATGTTTTTCCTACCTTCCAGACCTCCATTGGTTTCAGTTCATTCTGCTATTAAAATCAACTTGTTGATACTGTAAACGTTCTTGGGATAGGTAATCCATCATCACCAACAAGACGTGTATTCAGGTTTTTTTAGAAGTTATGTAATTTTAGTGTTTAAGCTCAATAAAAAGCGTGGAGTGAATGTATGCCTCCACCGGGGAATATAGTCCCAAAAGAAGACCTGCGTTTATGGAAAAATTTAAAGGACCGTGACTTCATAAGGCTGTGTAACTATTAGCAGGAGAAACATGGATTTTTAAGGTGGGTGTATCACTTGAATATTTGATTTTGAAAGATTAAGAGATTTTGCAAAATATCAGGAAAGCTGAAATACGGTTTTATCCTTTGGGAAATGATTGTCAGTAACGTAACATGTATGAAAGTTGAATATATTAGGCTCAAACATGCAAAATGGCTGGTATGGTCCTTTAAAATTTTAGTCACCTTCTTAGAGCCGAAACACAGCAATGTTAGGAGGTTTTTTTGTTTTTTTTTAAGGAAAAAATCGAGAAATGTTTGCTAACTTTAGCCACAACAAGATGACAGTACGTCAGGAGTCTGTTAGCTTATTTTGGGGGTTTCCTGTCTCCTCATAGCTTAAAGAAAAGAATGAATACAGCTTTAAGGGTTTGTTAAATGTAGCCAACTAAAACTGTGTGGAAAGGTCATTGGCATGGCATTTATTATTCTTAAGATATGGTTAATTTGAGTGGATATTTGGCACCGAACGTTGCCATTGGACAGAATCATCAGGAATCAACGTCTCCATTTGGGAGATGGGGCCGATTCTTCTTTTGGCTCTGTGTTTAAAGTCCATCAGTAAGATTATTTCTGTCTTTAAAACATTGCAGCTGCCCTGAAATACTTGTTAAACTAAAACTCCTTTCAGCCTTCTTTCAGGAATAATGATTAGGGTAATCGGAGTAAATAAGGGCCCATTTATAGTGGATTTGCTGCACTTCCTCTGCCTCTGACACTGTTTACCAATCTGCTTTTCACTGTTGGCATATTCAAGCCAAAATACTAACAGATAAAGAGAAACTGCCTGAGGAGTTAGTGTGGAGCTTTATTTGGCGATAGAAGGAGCTTTATTCAGTGAGTGGGAGATGCTGAGCGTTTTCCAGAGAGTTGTGCATTTTACCACTGAGATTCTTTAATATGCTTAGAAACTGTGATTTGTGATAAACTGCTGCTTCGTTGACCTCAGCGTGATTAAAAAACACATAATCTCATTCTGTAGTGGCAAATTAACTCCTCAAATGTGAGACAAAGTGAAATATAGCTAACAAAAGAAACAATCATTATATATTTTTTTTCTTGTGTAAGGGTGTGAGGAATATTAAAGGATCATACCACCCATTTAGCATGTTTGAGCCTAATATATTCAATTTTCATACATGTTACGTTACTGACAATCATTTCCCAAAGGATAAAACCGTATTTCAGCTTTCCTGATATTTTGCTAAATCTCTTAATCTTTCAAAATCAAATATTCAAGTGATACACCCACCTTAAAAATCCATGTTTCTCCTGCTAATAGTTACACAGCCTTATGAAGTCACGGTCCTTTAAATTTTTCCATAAACGCAGGTCTTCTTTTGGGACTATATTCCCCGGTGGAGGCATACATTCACTCCATGCTTTTTATTGCGCTTAAACACTAAAATTACATAACTTCTAAAAAACAACAACAACCTGAATACACGTCTTGTTCAAGATGATAGATTACCTATCCCAAGTGTAATAGCGTACCTAAACCTAAACCAGTGGAAGTCTGGAAGGTAGGAAAAACATTTTTAATTCACCATTCCAGTAGTATGCTTTGGGAAATGATTGTCAGTAACATAACATGTATGAAAAATTAATATATTAGGCTCAAACATGCAAAATGGCCGGTATGGTCCTTTAATGTTGTTCTTTTTTTCTTTTTTTTTTACTGGATCTATACTTACTATACTTAAACTTTTATGTATAATGTTTGAAATTTCTTTTAATGTTTTTAAACTTTTTTTTTATTCTATGTTATATTTTTATTTCATTTTCTTGTCTTTTTATATCTATGTAAAGCTCTTTGAATTTGCCTTTATGTCTGAATGGTCTATGCATAGATAAACTTGCCTTGTTATAATTTAGGCTAAAATTCAGTAATTTTGTATGAAAATGCTAATGCTACGCTATCCACTGTGCTACTGAAACAGTAGAAAAATGTTAATATGCATAATAAACACAAAAACAAACAACTAAGCTGCCACAAAATCAGGCATGCATTTCAAACAGGATAAAAATCGTTCATTTGCACATGTAAGATTAAAATCAAAGCAAAGTTTCCATGTGGAGAGAAAATGGCAGTTTTTCTTCGCTGCAGATTGAGCGGCGTCTCCTGCTGCTTCGGTCGGAGGAAGAGGAGCCGTTTGAGGCCTGAGAGCCACCTGCTCCTCTCCTTCATCCTTTAACCTATCCTCCACGCCCCAACAAACAGCTCCATCCTCAGCCATTCATCTTCATCGCTCCTTTGCCCTCCTCATGATTTACTGAGATTTGGGCTGAAACACACACACTGCTCTTTTGTATTTTTCCTGCTCCTCTCACGCGGTCTCCTGCCCGTGCGATTTATATCGTAATTACGGAGGCGTTCCCTCACGGGTGCGTNCACGCGGTCTCCTGCCCGTGCGATTTATATCGTAATTACGGAGGCGTTCCCTCACGGGTGCGTTGTCCTCTGATGGAGAAATGATAGGGGGGCGAAACAGACTCGGGTCCTCAGCGAGACGTGTTGTTTTATCTCGCTGTTCGCCGTACAGCCAAGTGAAGTGTAAAAATCACAGCAAACGCCGCGGCGCTGAAGCTTCCCTCAGGCTCCGAGTCAGCAACAGGTCTCGGGAATCCGTGCAAACAAATGCTAATAATAAACACGGCGCTCGGCGTGACACGCAGCTCATGTTTTACTTGGCATTGAAGTCTGTTTCTTTCAGCCTCTCGAATATTTAATGACACAGTAATGTGTCAGAGTGAAGTGTCTTCGGCGGGTGACATAAATATTCCCCCCACACGCAGATGGAAAAGATCAAATCATAAATGAGACTTCTCAAACGGCTCAGATAAACGGTGACAGACACACAGCGACGAGGGCAAAACTATTTCGTCTGAGAGAAAGCCGTGTGAGTTCCTAACGTTCTTTCTGTTTAAGAGGCTTGACTTTTTGAACTCCGTGGAGGAGTGGCGGCTTTATCCGCAGGTCATCAGCATTTACTCACAAAGTCAATACGGCCGTGTTGTCAAAAATCCACCAGCATTCACCTCAAATATCCGCTCAGAGCCTGCAGCATCGGTTTTTCTGCTGTGGTCGTATTCAGCTCTGAGTTATAAAATCATAAAGTAATCCAGTTTAGGGCTGTCATGATATCAGATTTTCACTCTTTGATTATCGCAGCCAAAAGAATTCACGATAACGATATTATCACGATATCTATAGAAAATCTGAAAAAAAAAAAAAATAATAATGCTATCAGTCAGATGTTAACTTTGTTTATTGTGCGTTTTCTCTGTTTTTTGGGAAATGAATTAGACTCCAAATAGGAGTGTAGGGAGGCGGAGAGAGTCTGTAACCAGATCTGTACAAAAGCTACAAAAACAGCAATTCCACCTTAATGGATCGTGTAAAGGAACCAGATGACCTGATAAATAAAAGATCCACAAATCTAACAAATAACCAGGAGAGAGAAAGTCCTGTCAAGTCCAACGCCATGATAACTTAGCTTTAACAACACAACTAAGATCTTCATGGAACATTTCCTGTTTCAGGGCTAGCAAGCTAACTGCTACTTCCTGTCTCTACCATGGTGAAATCTGCAGGATGATGGAGGTGAAGGTGGTGAACAGTTTGGTGGTATTGCCACCTTTTGCAGTTTCTGTCGATCAGCATTTCCTACAGACTGGGGCGTCTACCAACTTCCTGTCTTTGTTACCGAATCCAACAAATTCCCACACTGGCAGCTAACTTTTTCAGGTTAGGGTTGAGCGTCTCGCTCTCATCTGTCATCTCCTCCATCATGATTTTGCATGGCAGTAATAGCCACACATTGTGGTAGTAGCTAGCTAGCTAGCTAGCTAGCTACTACCACAAAGCGAGAACAGAAAGAAATGGAAATGATTTAAGAGACGCTGGATTATTTACACGATATTATCNCAAAGCGAGAACAGAAAGAAATGGAAATGATTTAAGAGACGCTGGATTATTTACACGATATTATCATATGTGTATTATTAACATGATATAGATAGTTCATTTTTTAATATCATGGTTATCAGTACCGGTATATCGCGACACCCCTAGTCCAGTTATGTGTGCAGACGTGTCACATGTCAAATAGGCAAAAATCTCTTCATGTGGATCTCCATATTTGAAAACTCCAGCAATGGATGTGAAGCCATGGTAACAGAGATTTCCAATATGCAAGTCGGTGAATACAGTACTTTAATATATTCCTGACTTTATGAGTTATGTTCATGTGCAGACACTCTGCATTCACAATTTGCCTTCGGTGGCAATGCAGGAAATATTGTGGTGTTCATATGAAACAGCAAATATTCCAGAAGATCATAATCAGTTTTCATTTCATTTCCTAATGAAATCCTTAAAGAAGTAATTTTAGTCGCCTAACCTTTAAAGGTAGGATCTTTAAAGGGAAACTGACACCTATGACATCACAAGGGTTACTTCCTGTTGGTCTTCCTGAAGATCTAAAAAAAAATTCACTAGTAGAAATTAGAGGCATTACATTAACAAAAAGTTTATAAGAATGACTTTATGACTTTTTAATGCTTTTCAGTCAGCATCAAGTAAGAATTTACTGTATGAAGTAACCTTTGTGATGTCATAAGAGCCAGTTTCTCTGTCTTATTATACATTTATTCATTGTAGGAAATTCCAGCCAAATATCATGAGAAATTAACATGTAGATCAATTAAGAGTGAAGAAAAATGGTTTTAAGGCAGATTAATAGCTGCAAATCAACATGAAGCAGATATGGGAGGTGAAACACATTTATTTAACATAAACAAAGCCAATAAAAGGTACATGTAGTCAGTCAAAACAGATTAAAATTCAGTTTTGGGGAATTTTCTTTTTCAGCTGTGATGAAGAGAGGCATCTGAATGAATGAATTTTTTTAAAACATTTCCCTTCCTGATAAAACAATCAACAAAAGGCTATTATAACATTTTTTTTTTTAAATTGTGCCCTCAGTAAAAAAAAAAAAAAAAAAANAAAAAAAAAAAAAAAAAAAAACATTTTGCATTTTAATCATTGTTAAACTCAGATGAAACCTTGTCAGAAGCTTCCAGCTCAAAGTCAACACCGAAGCCGAAGCCGAAAAGCCGTCAAACACGTGACAGCACCGTCGTTTTCATTTTCCTCACCTTCAGCTTTGAGCAGATATTGCACTTATTTCTCACTCGCCCGAGGGAATAAAGCCCAACTCTGCTCAGATACAACTACCAGTCACACTGATGAGTTCATAAATAGCCAAATGTGTGTGTTGGAAAGTGAAACAGAAATGTTAAACTTGCTCAGTTATCACATTAAAAACAGAGAACAGACAAAATATATTTGTTTTACTGGATCTGAAAATAGTATATAACCCTAAAAAACCATATGACCTGCTAACTAAAGGAGCATACTGTTGATTTTGCATGTTTCAGCCCAGTAAATACACTTCTATACATGTTATATTACTGCCAAACATTTTCTAACACAACTGGAGCGTAAGCTGCCCGCGTGGTTTGATTTTACCAAAAAGAATATTTCTGCCTCAGGACAGTTTTGCCTTTGAAAAAAATCTGTAAAAAATTCTAATGGTTTCAGGGTGAAATCACTCTTACTTCCTGTGAGTTCAACATCTTGCTCAAGGACACTTTTATGCTAAATGACACATTGGCCGATACCTTCCTGCTCGACGCTCGTCTCTCTCGCTGACGTCGCTCCATAAAAAAACCATCTCAAACCTCATCCGAGACGTCCTGATGGGACGACGCAACTTCCTGACTGGAGAGAGAGAGAGCGAGAGTGTCTTCTTGTGAGCAGGAAGAGTGAAGGAGTGTGAAGAATGACTCATAACTTGCTTGTTTCACTCTGTTGGCAGCAACAATCTGTCAGACGCTTCCCGGGATTCGCTGGGCGTCTTATTTGAATATACAGCAGGCGGAGGAGGAACACCTTATCAAGGAGATGTGAGCAGCTGTGATAAATTTGCTGTATCCAGCTGCATTGAGCTGATAAGCACCCAAATTATATTCTCTCTACATGCCCGCTCTAATTAAAAAGAGTCTCTCAGGTTTCGGCAAGTCACCGTTTGATGTGTGTGTGTGTGTGTGTGTGTGTGTGTGTGTGTGTGTGTTTAAAAATGATGCAAGAAGTGCATAAAATTAGGAATAGTTTTAAGCAGCTCTTCCCCATCATCAATAAATGAATGAAATATTACACGGCTGCCTGCCTTCTTTTTTTTTTTTCTGACCACCTGCTGGTTTCAACATGTGAGCTGACATCATCAGTATTCTGACCGCCTTTTCTCCCCTCCTGTCGCTTTCCACAAAGCAGCCCTCGGGGCATTAGCGGTGAACCTCTGCCCACACGNTCCCCTCCTGTCGCTTTCCACAAAGCAGCCCTCGGGGCATTAGCGGTGAACCTCTGCCCACACGGGACCTGCTGGTCCCCCTGACACTTGTCTCCCTCACTTTGACCCCGGCCACGCTATGGATCACGCTACGATGCTTCCAAGGCTGGATCCACTGGCACATTCAGACGTTGACAGGCAGCTACTCCGAGCCAACATGCAACAGAGGAAACCTTCCAGAGAATGAATTAAAAATATCTCCAGAAAGATCATATTTATTCCAACAACTGTGGTCACTTTCACGGTCTGGTTGGCTATTGATTGTCAGGGCCTTTGAGCTGAGAGACACGGTTAGCGAATTAAAAAGTTTTCCAGAATTGACTTGGGAAAGGCCACTGCTGTACCTATGAAAAGTCACACAGAAAACAACAAGATGAGGGAGATCAATATCTATCAGCAGCCATATGTTGTCCAAATGTTTTGTTTTTTTGTTTTTTTGGCCAATATTAGTTGATGAATAGGGAAAAACTGAAGAATATATTCTAGCAACTCTGAAGCAATACAAATGTTGTATAATGTTGATATAATCTTCAAATTTTCGGATCTTAGATGATTCAAATGAATAAAAGTGAGTTTTGAGGCTAGATTTTAAAATTTGGATGGAAGGTGTTGACTTGACAGGCGGCAGGTTTTTCCATAGTTTAGGGGCCGCGGTGGCAAAAACTCGGTCGTCTTTTGTCTTTAGTTGAGCTCGGGGAGTAAAATGGATCTGGTGAAACAAGAAAGCTTAGTTTTGATTGGTCCTTTACTTCCTTTAGAGCCGCCACAGCTGCTTAGACACGCCCACCAGGTACAAGGTGAGCGAGGGTTTAGCAAGCAGCTGCATTTCATCGTTTTCAGGTATTCCCAGTTCAGGCCTGTGGCCAATCAAAACAGAACAGGCTTTTCCAGAAGTGACTTTAAAGGACCATACCGCCCATTTTGTATGTTTGAACCTAATATATTTCATTTTCATACATGTAACGTTACTGACAATTCATTTCCAAACGTTTTTCCTACCTTCCAGACCTCCATTGGTTTCAGTTCATTCTGCTATTAAAATCAACTTGTTGATACTGTAAACGTTCTTGGGATAGGTAATCCATCATCACCAACAAGACGTGTATTCAGGTTTTTTTAGAAGTTATGTAATTTTAGTGTTTAAGCTCAATAAAAAGCGTGGAGTGAATGTATGCCTCCACCGGGGAATATAGTCCCAAAAGAAGACCTGCGTTTATGGAAAAATTTAAAGGACCGTGACTTCATAAGGCTGTGTAACTATTAGCAGGAGAAACATGGATTTTTAAGGTGGGTGTATCACTTGAATATTTGATTTTGAAAGATTAAGAGATTTTGCAAAATATCAGGAAAGCTGAAATACGGTTTTATCATTTGGGAAATGATTGTCAGTAACATAACATGTATGAAAATTGATTTCTTGGGCTCAAACATGCAAAATGGGTGGTATGGTCCTTTAAAAATGCAGTATCTGAATTGGCCTGTTTTCACTCAGAATGCACAGCGGTGGTGCAGCAAAAGAGAATAGAAGTGCATCAGCATTTTTTTTTCACTATTAAAGCTTTGCTAAGGTTTCAAAATGGAGCCTTAAAATGAAAATAAGAACACGGAAATCTGTATAATAAGTCAACTTTAAAGAAATTTGTTCATGTTAATTTATACAATATAAATTTTATAATATATATGTTGTCTAGTCAGCTTTAAGGCTTTTTTTTATATCTCTTACCTTATGTTACCTGCCACACTGTGTGTGTACAGTCACGTCCGCTGACTCTTCAAAGTTATTCCAGCTGGAACTTTTCTGATGATGAAGCAAACTCTTCACTTGTTCCACATAGCGAGCCATGAAAGTGACTCTGTTTTACATCGTAAACGCACAGAGTCGTTTTCCCTGCAGCTACAGCGACGACCACACAGGAACTTCAACTCAGTAGCAGCTCAGAGCCGTTTCATGTTCAGCCGCTGACGCACACGTTGCAGCGTTACTTAATCATTTGTGTCAGAGCTTCTCTGGAGGCTGACGTCCCACCTGATTTCTCATAAATCAGAGAGTGAAGCTAACTGCTAACTTCAATGACAAGCATCTCTCTCTAGCCAGTGTGAAAATCAATGAGAAAATGCCATCTGCAGAAATGGAAGCATTTATTTATATTTACTGTACAATAATATATTTGACAAGTACAACTGTCTGGTAGAAAAGCTACAACTGTAAATGACACAAAACGAAAATATAATTTTATCAAGGATGAAATTACAGTGTTGGAATTGAAGTAGATTTCAAGTAATTACAGGAAATGAAGTTTCGGTTTCGACGCGTTTGACCGTCTCCCTGTCTGCTGCAATGTCGGCAGATTCCAGATAATGATGTCCTCTGCATTTCTGCAGGGGGACGTTTCCCAGGCCATTTATCAACGTCCACGTCCCCGCGTACAGTCTGACATGTCACACTCGGGTGCGAGGGGCACGAGGACTCCGGTGTAAGGCCAGAGGGCTCTCGTCTTGTGACTGCTGAGTTCTTTGGTGAGAAATGACACTCAATTTGTTTCCCATCATGCTACCTGGGCAGTCATGTATGATTAACGTAGCCCTGACAACTGACCCGTGGCGTGTTTTTCACCATTTTGACTGAGTCTGCTTTGGTAGTCACGGCACTCGTAGCCGCTGAGTCGTTGGAGGAACTCGAGGATTTAACCTGCTGCACTCGCACCTGCCTCACTCTGCTCTTTTTTACATATAAGAGAACTTACAGAGCTCCAAAAACTGTCGACAAGCCTTGTAAGTGTTCGGATTTGCTCCATTTGCAACACAAACCTTTCTGACACATTGCTCTTTGAACACACTGATGTTCTTTCAGACATTCAAGTGCAGCAGCTTAAAAAAAAAAAAAAAAAAANAAAAAAAAAAAAAAAAAAAAAAAAGCTGTGCAAGTTGTAAAGAAAAATGAAACTCAGGTTCAGCTCGTGTAGCTACACGGCAGAATGATTCAGCTTTAAATAAGAGAGGCTGAAGTAACGGATGAAAACTGGTGCAGATGGGGACACACATAAGTGTAAAATGTGTTTTTGTGGCTTTTAGGGAGTAAAACTGGAAAGACTCGATGACAGTTCAGGGAGCCACAGAGGGAAAAGAAGATCTGTCTTCCACAGAGACCTTGTCTGTGAAAAGGAGATATGGAAGAAAGGGACATGCTTAGAGATCCATGGACAAAACACACACAAACACACACACAGACCCCAAAGCTTCCCAAAATACTACGCTCTCATTTGAAAAAGACCCAAAAAACTTCAGAGATGAAAGAAAGGGAAAATCTTGATGGTGTGATGGCGTGGAGCGGTAAATCAGAGCTTTGGGAGCAGAGAAAATAGTTTTATGTCACATGATCAACTCAGCATCGTTCCAACATACTGTAGCATGTCTTCTGCTGAAATGAGGATGATGTGCAGCTCTGTCAAAAAAGTTTTTATCTCCTGTCTTTTTGCTACTTTTATTGACCAGTTTTGTTATCGCAGTTTTATACGACAGGCCAGAAGTTTGAGGCCATCTCCAGATTTAGCATGAGCATACTGTAGCAAGATAATCCCAAAATGATGTGGGAGAAGGCAGACAGCAGATATTAATAGAATGTTAAAACATATCAGCAGGGAGTTGGAACACAACAGGAGCAGGAGTGCTGCATTAATACAGACTGATGCCTTCATGAAAAATCATTTCTGTAGCCAGAGCAGCTACATAATGTGTTCTTGTTGACTACCGTATATACTCAAGTATAAGCCAAGTTTTTATTATCAAATTTCACAAAGCAAATCGGGGGTCGGCTTATACATGAGAGAGTCAAATTTGATCCCAGAGAATGAAATTTCCAGGAGTGGAAATACTACCCACTACCACTACCCATGGAAAATAGTTTAAATCATACCTTAGAATGAGATATTTCCTGACTAAACATCTTATTCAGCACATTTTGCAGCAGCCAGTAAGCCGTGATCCGTCAGTTACAGTAATCAGCTGCTGAAATAAATATCATGTTTACCGGTACGTGAATTATTTTCAGAAAGTCACAGGAATACTATGACAATACCCAGAAAAACAGGTAATTTGCTAAACAAATAAATTAATGGAACAACATCAGGGGGTCGGCTTTTGTACAGGTTTCTTTAAAAATCTAAATTTGCAGGTCAAAATCAGCTTATACATGAGATCAGATTATACTCAATTATATCAGGTAATTTTTCTTGAAAACTAATTATATTTATTTCATATATGTTTGTCATTTCCTGTGCAATAAATTGCAAAACAAACAGTGTATTAATGATTTTTTTTTTTTTTTTTTTTNTTTTTTTTTTTTTTTTTTTTAAATCTGGGAGTGGCCTCAAACTTCTGGGCTGTAATGCATTTTAAAGGACCATACCAGTGATTTTGCATGTTTGAGTCCAAACACTACCTGCATACATGTCACGTTACTCTCAACCAATTTAATTTTCATGTTATTTTGCCAAATAATATTTTGCTTAATATTTCAAATTCAAATGTTCAGGACCTTAAAACTCAAATTCAGTTTTGTCCTGGAACTTTATTCCGTGCAGTCTCTACAAGTTGATTTTTATAGTGTACGGTATGAACGCTTCCTGGAAGGTAGGAAAGACACTTCTAATATTTACCACTGCAGTAGTAGAAAATAGCTGACAATGATGAAACATGTACGCGGGTTTTATTTATTAGGCTCAAACATGAAAAAATCACCAGTATGCTCCTTTAAGGCATTTTAGCTCAAAGAATATGCATGACTAACTCACAGCTTACAACTTCCACAACACAACAGAGCTTTTCTACATGAAAATGCAGTTATTGAGAGAGTTCCTGTGCTTGTATCTGGAGAAAAACAATTGTTCGTTTTTGAAAATATGTATAGTATTTCAGGCAGAGCAACCAAGCCGAGAAAACAACCTGGGTTCGTGACCCCTATCAGCACTGTCAGTGAAAAATTGCTAGAAAACCTGGAAAGGCAGAGAAGTTAGTGAACCTGAAAGGGCTCAAAGGCTGGAACATGAAGAAGAGTTATGCAGGAAGATTAGAAAGAGAAAACAAATGCCGGGTAGTAGCAGACCATATTTTCTGAACTGTAAAACTGTACCTCCTTGAAGTGGGAGGAGGAAATATATTGTGCAAGACATAAGAGACGAGGCAAAACCTAATTTAAATTGTGCTTTATTTTAGAGGTACAATGGAGAAAAAAAGACCACAGAGGATTCAGTCATCAAACAAGCCATGCAGCGTCTCCATGGGTAGAAGAAGAAAAAAGGAATTATAATTGTGTACACTCTGAAGGTGTAAGATTTGTCATTATAGAATGAAAGAACAGAGGGAGAAATAATAAGCGAGGGATTTCAGACGTTATTTAAAGAAGTTCTAATCATTAGTCGGCCGTGCTGTGTGGTCAGAGAAGCCGGCGAGGCCCCCTCCTGTGAAAAGAACATGATCAAACAGGATGAAGGTTAAATCTGAGTGGTCTTACCACTCAGTTTACTGAGTGGTAAGACCTGAAAACTGACAGGACTTTCTCCTCTGCTCATTTTCTGACCAAAAAGAAGAAGTGTTAAACGCAGCACAACATATCTGCAAAATGCAATGGAGTTGTACAGCGGTTAAGTGCAAAATAAAAGGTGGTTTTTGATTAATTTTACACGAGGGATGCGACTCAGAAATGCATGAAAACCTGTTTGGATCTCATCTCACCATGTGCTGGAGGTGAAAATCAACGGGCGCTCAGCTGCTACGCTCCAGATGTCCCTTTGCTTTGCCAAGACGGAGCTTGAGTCCTTTCTCTCACACAGTCTGTGTCCACTTTTCCACGGCATATCTCCAGTGATTTTCTGTCTTTAAAGGAGCATACCGGTGATTTTTGCATCTTTGAGCCCAATAAATACATCCTGCATACATGTTACATTACTGCTAAACACTTTCCAGTTGCTTTTCCTACCTTCCAGGCTGCCGTTGGTTTCAGTTCATTCCAGTAGCTATAAAAATGAACTTATAAAGGATTTGAAAAAATGCAAAATAAACACTATTTTTATTTTTTGTTGAAGTTACTTAATTTAAGCTGTCCAACAGGGAGCTGCAGGGAAGAAAATGTATGCCTCTGCCAGGGAATATAGTCCCAGGAGTGGACAGCTTTTACCAAGAGATTAAAACCGTGACCATGTCTTCTACAATCATGCTAAGTGTTAGCATTAAATGTTTCACCAAATTGAATTTAAAGGTGGGTATATCACCTAAAGATTTGCTTTTGAAAGATCAGGAAGATTTGGCAAGTGCCAGAAAATAATTGCAACGTGCATGCGGGTAGTATTTATTGGGCTCAAACATAAAAAATCACCAGTATGCTCCTTTAATGAGCACCCCAAGACCAGTTTCAACAGATTCTGCACTGTCCAGCAAAGCCAAAGTGCTTTTTGCAAGTGTGTTAAGGTTTATACTGGTGCCCATTTAGTAATAAAATTTGTGATCATATGCGTATTTCTCTCATTCCTGTTTTAAATGATCTAAACAGTCAGATTTCATTGCTAGCAGAAATAATTATGGGGATATATGATAAAATAAGTTTATCTGCTGGCCCCTGGCAGTGGAATGTTGTTAATATTTAACAATAGTGGACACAAAATGCCTACGAGCACGTTAAACATGATATTGATTCAGCAATATCTCAGAATGCCTCTTTTTTTATTGGTTCTCGTGCAGTCAATTTTGAAAAAAGCCATAGACCTCTTATCACACTGATTAGAATGGACTTCTTTTAATATTACCTTCAATAATTGCTCTTTGTTCCAAATGGCTATTTCCCTCCATTGCATGAAAAGTCAACTTCCATTTGGCAAGACATTTAGCATGGCTTATGTAGCACAAACTGTGCAGAAAGTTTCAAATGGAACTTTGGGGGAAATTTGAGGATTTTTGTGGGTGTTCTGTCTGGAGAAACAGGAATTTCTGGATCATTACGTGCATTTCTCCTTTGCTGTATATCAATAGAGGGAATGTTACCTCTCCCTTGCTGCCATTAGTCAAAGTGGGCTAATTTAAAATAGGGACACTATTGGGTTTTGTGTGATAAATGACCCAAGTGAGCATGACTTACAGTGGCTAATTGAAGGAAATGGTTCAGTTACAAGCAGTTAGAATACAAATATCCTGCTTTTTTCCACAGTTCAGGGTTGACAACAAAAAATAATATCTTGCTTGTACAGTGAATTCCATGTTTCTCAATAACATGATGTATTTGCATGGAAACCTCTCCTTTTTAAGCTGCCACACTCCATTTTCCAAACAAAAAAAAAAAAAAAANAAAATACCCCAAAAAAAACACTAATTATAACTCACAGTAAGACAATTAGTAATTATTTGTTAGCAAACAGCTTCTTCAAGTTACTCTTTTGTCCTTAAAGTACTACAGTTTGCTTTCATATGTTACTTTGCAGTTGACATTTTCATGTTTTTTTTTTTTTTTNTTTTTTTTTTTTTTTTTTTTTTGTACTTCCATAATGAGTAATAATAGAATTTCTTCTCCAGACTTTAAATGATAATTTTGCAGTGGTAAAGGGTTAAAGGTATTATCTTTTATTAGGCTCGTTTTGCACCTGATTGGCTAAATGCACCTCCAGCTGGACCTTTGGCATCTGATTTTTGAACTGGAAAACTTGCCAGCAGTGTTGACAATGAGGAATTCATTTTAAACTATCCACCCAAAATCTTTTATTTTTTCTTTTTTTACGAAATTTCAGGCACAGAGAAGAGACAGCGTGTCATGCCTTTTCCTCATATCTGCCTTGTTTACTCCATTTGAATCTGGTTGTGAAAACTGAGCTAGTGAGATGGATTCTAGTTTTGTGAGGCAAAATATACATTTTGACCATTTGGTAGTTGGAAAAAAAAAAAGCTCTAAAATAAGATGACAGACACAAAGCCCTGACATACCATCAGCAAGTCAAGTTGTCATGACAACAAATTGTCTACTTACACTTCCAGGAGACCCACAGCAACATTATAAACCCACTAGAGTCATGTTTATGCCCACCTGGTTCATACAGTCTGATACTCACTGTTGTTTTAGCTCTGTTTTGGTCTCCACTAACTCCTGAACAGAATCTCTGATCTTGATAGCCTTTGTCTCTCAATCACTTTGTTAGCACATATTGGAGTTATCAGATCTCGTTTGCTTGTCTGTTAATGACGTCACATTTTTTTTACATCAGGGGTTAGTGAGAACAGAGTTGATCAGCTCTCGTTTGCTGCTACTGACGTCACTTTTTTTTTTTTTTTTTTTTAATCAGGGGGTTAGTAACAATGGAGTTATCAGATCTCATTTGCTGTTAATGACATCACATTTTTTTACATCAGGTCTAAGTGAGAACTGATGAGATTCAACCATGCAGTGCATTTGCAGCCAGAAAATCAAGACAATGAGGTGGAAGCAGGGTAAAACCTCTGCAGAGTTCATGATAATTCTCTGTAGTAGTCATTTGATTTCATGTTAATGTATCTATAATGTACTCCAGGTTTGAGGTGATAATCTATGAAAATCTATATGGTGCAGAGATGTGCTGATGCTCTCTGGATGAATCCCCAGTTCAGTAATTGTCACCTGATGATAGCGATAAGAACCGATTCAGAACAGATGCTATTTAAACACAAGATGTGCTCGGCTGTAATTAAACCCATGGTCACAAAGCCCTGCCAACATTTGGCATTTGTGAAGTTTTTACCCACCGTTTCCATATCAACATTTTACTCTGCTGAGTTCTGGTAATGCTGCCTCATAAATTGCTTTCTGTACCCACGGGTCACTTTCACATGGAGAGCATTTTTGCTCAATCTCCCTCTGAAGCTAATCTTTATGATGGTGAAGTTGACTCACCACAGTAGGGGTTGCTGGGCACGGTGAGGTAAATTAACTCCAGGGAGTTTTCTGCTGGCCTTGGTAACACAAACAGTATGTGGGTCATGATCTCTCGTGGCCTTGAAAGAAAACACCACGGTTTTAAGTTGTTTTTCTTCAGAATGCAGCCAAACAACTCAGTAGCTGCAATGAAAATAAGTATGAAGCTCTGATATTATCAGAAACTTTGGCACATATTAACGTCCTTGAGATATCCTTGGTGCTACGGTAATGTCAGGATGTGAGTTCTTGCTTTGATGCACCTCATCTTTTTCGTTATTGTCAAACTGAAATGTTATTTCTCTGCAAAGCCTGGTATTCTTTCAAGCACAGAATTAATACGTCATAACAGTTGTTGCAAAACATCAATAAACTGTGAAGCACTAAAGATTGTGCTTTAACTGAGAATGAAAGAAATTGACACAGACCAATAGAAGCAACAAAAACGTCATCTGCCAAGGAAGATTTAAAGAGCTCCGTGAAGTGGCTTACAGTCATATTGCACTTGTCACTACAGACAAGCAGATCAACAAAAGTCTCTCCGTTTCTATTGAACCAGCCTATTGATTGGAATGAGTGTTTCATTAATGTAATTGCCTCTTTGATCATTGATCTAAATCTGAACAAACGTCTATGAGATGTAGAAAAATATTATCAGCGACTAAGAATGTATTTCATTAAGTTTTATCCTGATGTCAATCTGAAATATCACTGTATTGACTTAGATGTTTAACACATTGAAAGGAAAGGAAGTTGTAGCTGCAGGGTATCATGTAAAGGAACAAAGGGCTAATTTATACTGGTTAGATTTGCTGTCATGAAGCTGGAATCCCTTCAGCTAGTGTTCAGTGTGACTTAAAATGTTATTTGAGAAAGAGATAACGGGAAAAACAAGGCACCAACATCTGTGACATGCCCTACATTTCCTACACGGAGGCTCCGTCTGCAGGCAGCCAGCCGACAAATGCATCACCCACCAGTCTGAGAAGGCATTAGCTCACCACGATATTTGTAATGCGACGCTTTTGGGAGAGGNACCCACCAGTCTGAGAAGGCATTAGCTCACCACGATATTTGTAATGCGACGCTTTTGGGAGAGGTATTTCTCATTTCACGACAGAGCACAGGGGATAGATATGGTAAACAGTGACTCCTGAGGATAATTTGATCTCGAGAAAGCAAGGCCATTTATTTTCCTCAGCTTAATGATACGGGTATGGTTGTAGCGTTGAAGACATGCCGCCTGCAGACAACTCCAGATGTTATCAATACTGCCAATCGAAACATTCTACCCCGATCAATGTGAGCTGGAATAACAAAACAGACACCGCAGCAAGTGTTTTATATTCACTTTAAAATAAGACATCTTGTCAAGCATGTAATTGAAACCTTAAAGGACCATAGCAGTGGTTTTGCATGTTTGAGCCTAATATACAGTATTCAATTGTCATACATGTTACGTTACTGACAATCATTTCCCAAAGGATAAAACCGTATTTCAGCTTTCCTGATATTTTGCTAAATCTCTTAATCTTTCAAAATCAAATATTCAAGTGATACACCCACCTTAAAAATCCATGTTTCTCCTGCTAATAGTTACGCAGCCTTATGAAGTAACGGTCCTTTAAATTTTTCCATAAACGCAGGTCTTCTTTTGGGACTATATTCCCCGGTGGAGGCATACATTCACTCCATGCTTTTTATTGCACTTAAACGCTAAAATTACAAAACTTTGAAAAAACCTGAATACACGTCTTGTTCATGATGATGGGTTACCTATTCCAAGAACATTTCAAGTATCAACAAGTTGATTTTAATAGCGTACCAGAATGAACTGAAACCAATGGAGGTCTGGAAGGTAGAAAAAACATTTTTAATTCACCGTTCCAGTAGTATGCTTTGGCAAATGATTGTCAGAAAAGTTACGTGTATGAAAATTGAATATATTAGGCTTAAACATGAAAAATGTGTGGTATGGTCCTTTAAGTAACTTTGACAAAAAAATAATAAATAGATGGTTTGATGGATTACCCAAACTCAAGCATGTTTCAGCTCTCTAAAAGTTGATTTTAATAGCATACTGGAATGAACTGAAACTAATGACATTCTGGAAGGTAGGAAAAACAAATCTAAAATCTACTGCGTCAGTAGCATATTTTGGAGGTAGCATTTATTAGGTTCAAATGCAGAAACCACTAGTATGGTCCTTTAATTAGACCATAGGTTGAGTAATTTAGGGATAACTCAGTAATAATGTTTGTTTCTATGTAGATGAACTAATAAAAACCTAAATAAGCAGTTTTACAGCGTTACACAAGAAAGGCTGAGGACAGCTGAGATTTACAACGTGGAAAAATAAACAATAAAACACACATCGCTGATTTTTTGAGTATCTGCTATCTGTATCAAGAGTTCATTAGCTCCTTTGTTTATCAAATTTTGAGGGAAATGACGCACAGATGCTGCATGTTTCAGCCAATCGTTACCCAAACCCTCAGAAGGCTCGAAATGAAATCCTCTCTGAGCTCCTGAAGTCTTGTAAGTACATGGACACTCTGCACAGAGGGTTTCGGGTTTTTCTTTACCTTTCTCTGGTAGTTTTACAATGATGTCAGACACTTGGTATTTGATTACATTGAAGTAATCACATGCCAGGACAGGGTGTGCGTTACTCTGATCTGAATCTAAATTTAAGTCTGTCATAACTGCAGGTAACTTGACTCGTCTTAGTGCTACAAGTTTCATTTGTCAATAAAATACGAGCGCCGTTAGTTCATTGAACCCGTAATGGATTCCCAGGTAACCTTATCAGGGATGTTCTTTGAAGACAGCCTGAGGAGTTTTTTTTTAATGCTTTCAGTAAGAAGAACCCCTCAAAGGATTCCCTGTGTGTTTTTCCAGCGGAGAGTTTCTTTACACTGACTCAGCATGTTTGGAAAGCCCAATTATTCTCCGTGCCCCAGATTAATTTCTATCACAGTCACGTGTCAAACAATCTGTCAAAGCTGCTGAAGCTCCACTTACACCAGGTACAGCCCACCCACTTCATTTTTTTGCCTCACGTCTCCAAAATGCCAGTTTCTTTTCTACTGTGGCATTTTCTACTCAGATATCCTTGTGAACAGAAGCAGCAGCGATCATTGTTGCATACATCCAAGCTTCAATAACTGCCCTAATCCTTCTACAAATTAAAATAGAAAGCATTAGGCTGTCTAATTATTATTATTATTAAAGGACCATACCGTCCATTTTGCATGTTTGAGCCTAATATATTCAATTTTCACACAGGTAATGTTACTGACAGTCATTTCCCAAAGCATACTACTGGAACGGTGAATTAAAAATGTTTTTCCTACCTTCCAGACCTCCATTGGTTTCAGTTCATTCTGCTATTAAAATCAACTTGTTGATACTGTAAACGTTCTTGGGATAGGTAATCCATCATCACCAACAAGACGTGTATTCAGGTTTTTTTAGAAGTTATGTAATTTTAGTGTTTAAGCTCAATAAAAAGCGTGGAGTGAATGTATGCCTCCACCGGGGAATATAGTCCCAAAAGAAGACCTGCGTTTATGGAAAAATTTAAAGGACTGTGACTTCATAAGGCTGTGTAACTATTAGCAGGAGAAACATGGATTTTTAAGGTGGGTGTATCACTTGAATATTTGATTTTGAAAGATTAAAAGATTTTGCAGAATATCAGGAAAGCTGAAATACAGTTTTATCCTTTGGAAAATGATTGTCAGTAATGTAACGTGTATGAAAACTGAATATATTAGGCTCAAACATGCAAAATGGGTGGTTTGGTCCTTTAATGGCATCTATTGCAGCTTTTTCTTTACCCTTGTGTCAGAAATTAATTCTTCTTTTATTCCTGTAGGTTGTTTCAGGTCTAAACCATATAAACACTGATAGCAGATATAGACCACTCAAAAGAGAAAACATTTATACACTGCAAAAGAAAAAAAAATCGGATTTGGAAAAAAAATAGGAATTAGGTTTCAATATCTGTTGTGCAATTGTAGCTCACAAATTCCTTTCACATGTGACAAAATACTCAGATCTGTGCTCAAAAACATACATCTCTAAATAAAGATGAAAAACTCCTTTCATTTGCTTCCTGCTCAGGGACCGTTATTAATCAACCACAATACGAGTTTGATTTTTTATACATGTTTATATAATCCTAACAAGTTATGTAAATAAAACAGCGTTTGAATTCATTTTAATGAGTGCGTAACAAAAGGGCCAGAGCTAATTATCTAAATTCCTCCTCTTTGAAAAGTGGGTGAGGCTGACCCCCTGCCGGATATAAAACAAAGACACTAACATTAGAATATTCATTATGAAACGTATTTATGTAACACAGTGAGGTTTGTGTGACCGTGGGTCCCATGGGAGGTGGAGGCTGATTGCTGAGGTGGAAATGTATAGTTGAAGCTTCAAAGCACAGTGAGGTATACTGTATTAATTCATTCTGCTGCCTGCAGGGACTAAAGGAAGCATGGAGGCATTACTTGCTTACATTTTTCAGCTCTGCCTCACTTTTGTCCCCAGTAATTTCCATTTTGAAGTTCGCTCTGTTGTGTAAAAAAAAAAAAAAAAAAAAAGTGTTCCCGTTGTATAATAGGACAGAAAAGACAGCAACTAGTTAGGTCAACATCACATGTTTTTGTTTCTGGCATCCTTGAACTGAATACCAAGGTGCAGCAACGGCTTCAAAACAGACGAGGAGAGGAGTTCTGCTAGAGTGCTATACCATCAGCTAAAACCGTTAAGGGACACAACAGGATAAGATTTCTAATAACGAATGCAAGGACACGAGCAAGAAGAAACCATTAACACTGTGAAGAAGAATCTTATAATAAAGGTGAGGCCAGTGTCATGTTGTTAATAGCTACAATTATCCATCAACGAGCAAATGAGCCATCAACATTTACTGCTAGCTCTCCATCACACAAATCAGCCCTGATTGCTGCACCACTGAGGAACAAGCGCCCCACCACCTTCAGCTCAGCTCTGATGCCAACTACCTTTTCTTTAATCCCCATGTCATCCATTTGCACAGCCATTAGCTATTGTTATACTCAGAGGTGTCCGGTCTCCGCTGCGGCTCTGCAGTCGTGTCACAAATCTCTTAACGACCACGTCTGGCACGACTGTAGCAGCCTATTGGAGGACTGGCTGTGCACAAGTAATCTGGAAAGCATTAAAGACCAGACGAGAAAAAGAAAATTATCCAAAGATTGGATTGTAAGGCTGCAGGTGATGGGTTAGTAATGACCTTTAATAACGTGACGCAGTAAATAGGTCAGTTTGTCCTCGTCTCCTGAGCAGCAAGAGTTTTAGTCAGCTTGGTAGAAAATACTAAAAAATAATAAGCTTCAAACTTTTATGTTTATTTTCCATCATTATTTGGCGAATTAAAACAAGCTTACATCGTCCAGCACAAACCACTCTATCAAATTATACTTTACAGGAGCACCATGTGATTACACCAACATTAAATATAACAAAAAAATCAATTAAAATCATCCTTGTGCAAATAAAACTAGACTACCAGATAGAACCATTATGCGCTCCTAGTGGTCACTAACTGCACGCTTTAATGATGCGGCTTCCACATATTTAACACAAACCATAGCAAGCAAGCATTTAGCCAGAATCCAGCATGTTTTGGTGGCTAATTAGTATAGAATATATAATATATTCCACCTCAACGCCTCCAAATCAGCTCAAGACTCCTGTTTTTACACAAACATATAACCTAACTCTGAATTATTTACTGTCCTGCAGTATTTTCCTATTTAAATGCTACAAACAGCTGAAAGTTCCTGAGAAAGTGCTATGTGGATAGAATTTATCTTGTATAAATATATGTATTTATACACAGATTTGCATATGGCTGAATTAGTTTTTGAGTCTCAGTTCCACATCAAGTCAAGTAGAAGAAAAAATACTCAAGTCCTTTACTTATGTACCACAATGCAATGCATTTAGAATTATAATTATACTTATAAAATCAACAAGTTTTAGCAGAAAATTCATTTTACAAAAGTAAATGTAGTGATTGTGGTAAAAATGTTAAGTAATATAACAAATCAAGTATTTAATACAGTTTCAGTTTTCATGATCAGTCAAAGAATGAAAGGAAATGAGGAAAGAACAGAGGAAAGGAAATAAAGTACAGATACAAGAAAGGAACAAAAATAGTAATGAAAGAAGTAATATAGAAAGAAAATAGTTAAGAAATAATAAAGGAAGGAAAGGAGAAATGAAAGTAAAAGCAGTTAAATAGGAAGGAAATAAGATTAATGAGAAGGAAGCACAGAAGAAAGGAAAGTATGATCGGAGAAAAAGTAGGAAAGAAGGATATTAATGGTATGATTTTATCTATATAAATAAAGATTTTAATCTGCTACAGGCATCAGATAAATTAAATGTCATAGAGTAAAAGTCAAAAGTTTCCCAAAAAGAAAAACTAAATAACTTTAAAATACTACTAAAGTGCTGTACTTCAGTAAATGTTAATAAACTCTTCCATTCTGTGTGATTCTTTATTGATCACTTCAGTCAAATTATACATAATAATTAATGATAAAAAGTAATTCATTGTGTATAAATTTTTATACACATTAAAGGAAGTTCTGCTAACAGCCTCCATTTTTTTTTTATTTTTAAATATTTTATGTCCATTTGCTGTAAATGCAGAATGAATGAAAACCAGCTGAGCAACAATGGAGGCGTCAGACACGTCAAGTAACGCAGAACCGACAGTTCCTGCAGGGAAATGTTTTATTCATCAGATTATTCAGCTTTTGGACCGTTTGCTTCACTTATGTTGGCTTCATGTTTGCAGTGAAAAAGGAACCTGCTGTTTCCTCATTTAACACGTGGATAAAATGAACAGGACACGTTGCTGTTCTGTCATATGTCGCATGAATCAGAGCTGAAAATGTTTCAAATTTAAAAAGTTTTGCAGTCTGATAAATGTCATAGATTCATACTTTAACAGGCTACAAAAGAGAGTTATGACCCTGTGACCTTTCACCTCTTACTATGAGCAACATCTTCTGCTAGACTTCTTTGTGAGCAGTTTTCAAAGAGAGAAAGAAAGAAAACTAAGAGTCTGATGGGTTTTTAACTTTAACATCAGCGTAACAGAAAATCTCGCTGATGTACAGCAGCAAGAAAAAGTTAGTAAACCGTTTGGAATTTTAGAAAATTCCTTCCTACAAAACAGCTTCATTTCTTCAATATTTCTGGAATTTCTCACATGAGCCACATCCAGATAAGGTCGGGACGGTGACTTGGCCATTCCAAAACCCACATTTCAGTCATTTTAGACCATTTTGTTGTTGATATACTTGCGTGTTTTACTTTATTGTCTTTTGGCATCACCAGTTTCTATTAATCTCAAGGTGACAGACAGCTAACATGATATTCTCCTGTAAATTCGACACAGTTTTTACTTAATTTTTCCTTAAATTACTGTCAGCTCTCCAGGCCCTGAGGCAGCAAAGCAGCTCAGTTTACTATTAATATCATTTTTAATCTTTTTTTTTCAATATTACATTTAAAAAAATGTATGATTTTGAGATATAATCAATAACTGAAACATTAAGTCATCCCTTTGTTTGAGCTTGTTTCTTATATATATCAAGAGGCACATCAAATTAAATTTCCTGATTATTTTTCCCCCACTAATTTCAGTTTTCCGCACTCTAAATGAAATATTACAGCACAAGTCTGCTGGTTTTACCAAGAATTTTCCTGAGAAGAAGACAGATAAGGAAGCTTTGCGATGCCCTCACTCTGTCATATCTGATGGATCTGTGTGTGTAGGAAGTTTTGCCCTAGTTTTGAAGTGAGAAGGTCCGGGGGTGAGGAGGAAAGGTTTGCCTCAGGCGTCTGCAGCTGTGTGATGGTCTGTTACTGGGAGTTTTTCCCAACCCACTGGGACACAAACACTCTCCGGTCAGTCTCAATCTCTAACCTACCTGGATGGGAGAAATATGCTCCAAACCATTTTATTTATATGCCAGAGATACACCCAGAATCTCTCATTCCAAAGTCTCAGCTTTGTCTGTTGCTTTGTTCCCTATTTTACGTCTGGCAGACCTGCAATTAATATCTGTTGCTCCCCAGCATGACTCAGGGATGATATTTATTGGAAGATCAATGCTTGTTTTCCTTGGTATTGTTCCAATTTCCTTCAGAGTCACGGAGATGCTCCACGTGATACAAACACCAGCATTATAAGGCTGGTTTCCTCCAATGTAATGTTCTGCTAAAACAGACGTCTCACATTTAGGCCGTTTCAGACCCCGAGACTGTTTGTTCTAGTTCAAGGACAAGATTGTTGAGATACTGCATTTACCGCTTGATTTGGTTCAGTTTCCACGTAAAAAAAAAAAAAAAAAAAAACATCAGTCGAACCAGAATATATCAGAAAAAAATGATGTGAGAAATCCCTTTCTGCTCATTGGTCAGAAATGTCTGGGGGCGGAGAAAGAAAACCAAAGCAGGAAAAAGTTTATCCTGGAGTACTGAATAACATGGAACAAAGCTGGAATGTGGATACTTTCCGAGTCATAGTCATCGTTTGAGCCATATTCCAAGAAAACTATGACTTTCACTGCGGTAAAGTTTGTTTTATATTTCACATTAATGGTTTTAAAGCACCATACCGGCTATTTTGCATGTTTGAGACTAACATATTCAGTTTTCATACATGTTACGTTACTGACAATCATTTCCCAAAGGATAACACCGTATCTCAACTTTCCTGATAGTTTACAAAATCTCTTAATCTTTCAAAATCAAATATTCAAGCGATACACCCACCTTAAAAATCCATGTTTCTCCTGCTAATAGTTACACAGCCTTATGAAGTCACGGTCCTTTAAATTTTTCCATAAACGCAGGTCTTCTTTTGGGACTATATTCCCCGGTGGAGGCATACATTCACTCCACGCTTTTTATTGAGCTTAAACACTAAAATTACATAACTTCTAAAAAAACCTGAATACACGTCTTGTTGGTGATGATGGATTACCTATCCCAAGAACGTTTACAGTATCAACAAGTTGATTTTAATAGCAGAATGAACTGAAACCAATGGAGGTCTGGAAGGTAGGAAAAACATTTTTAATCACCGTTCCAGTAGTATGCTTCGGGAAATGATTGTCAGTAACATTACATGTATGAAAATTGAATATATTAGGCTGAAACATGCAAAATGAACGGTATGGTCCTTTAAATAGGATATATTTGACAAATGTCTAGCGTTAAACACATGCAAGCCTCTGCGGTTTTTGAATAATCAATAGATCAATAGATGACCTCAGCAGGTGAAAATGACTTTGGACTTTTTTTTTTTTTTTTTTTTTTTTTAAACTGGAGTCAAATCTTGGTCTTTCTAAGAGTTTGAAAACTTTTTCTTACAATGTGCCTTGAAAACATAAAAGAGTGAAATATTACATCTGCTCTCTCATGGAACTGTTGCTTTGTCTCAGTGGTATTTTGCTTGAGTTTTGTTTATTTTACCAACTCACCTAAAAGATTTGAGGTTATCAGAGTCAAAGAAGGATCACAGAACCTCACGAACACTTGAAAATGAAATGAAACACTCAAACTTGTGCTTTATTACTGTTTGAATACACTGACATCCATTTTTAAGAGCTCCCGTGTGGATAATTCATCATTGTAAGAGAAAATCCTCTTGACACGTGTGCAGCGTTTAAGGAAGCGTTGAAGTGTTCCACTCGTGTTCCCTCAGAAACAGCTTGTGGGTGTTTTGACACGTTTCCACTTTACTGTTCACCCACCTATTTAGACAAAATAACAGCATTTTCTACAATAAAAAGTGCATACACAGCTCAATCATTTCTCATATTTTCTCTTAATTTATCATAAGTGGAACCAGCAAAACATGTTATATTTTTAAAACAATTTAAAGGACCATACCACCCATTTTGCATATTTGAGCCTACTATATTCAGTTTTCATACACGTTACGTTATTGACAGTCATTTCCCAAAGGATAAAATCATATTTCAGCTTTCCTGATATTTTGCTAAATCTCTTAATCTTTCAAAATCAAATATTCAAGTGATACACCCACCTTAAAAATCCATGTTTCTCCTGCTAATAGTTACACAGCCTTATGAAGTCACGGTCCTTTAAATTTTTCCATAAACGCAGGTCTTCTTTTGGGACTATATTCCCCGGTGGAGGCATACATTCACTCCACGCTTTTTATTGAGCTTAAACACTAAAATTACATAACTTCTAAAAAAACCTGAATACACGTCTTGTTGGTGATGATGGATTACCTATCCCAAGAACGTTTACAGTATCAACAAGTTGATTTTAATAGCAGAATGAACTGAAACCAATGGAGGTCTGGAAGGTAGGAAAAACATTTTTAATTCACCATTCCAGTAGTATGCTTTGAGAAATAATTGTCAGTAACGTTACATGTATGAAAATTGAATATATTAGGCTCAAATATGCAAAGTGGATGGAATGGTCCTTTAATAATGAGTTATCAATCATAGTGATGGAATTATTCAGTTCCTACTTCTGCAAAACACAACAGAAAGATACAAAATACTAAATACAAATACTTCAGAAGTATATAGTACTTGAGTAAATGTACTGAAGTAGTACTCTGAATTCTACGTTTAGAAGTTATCTGCAGCAGGTTTGATGGCGTTTCAGAGAACCAGCAAACACTGACAAACATCCATCTTCCTGTAACCTCTTTATGGATTTATCACTATTTTGACGTACGCTGTCATAAATATAAAATGTAATGATCACCAGCGTCAGGCGAAGACACAGGTGAGAAAGTCTGGGATTTAGGATAAAAATAGAGCTCATCATATAAAATAAACTCTGTCTGAATATGATGACAACTGAGAACCAGTTAACAGGAAATACTTTACCAAAAGTCATTTCAGCTGTTTGGTATGATTGGTAAAATCAGCTGTACTTTGATTATATATATGATTCAAATGAGGCAAATACATTTTATTTCACTTCGGATGTCACAGCTCCTCCTCCTCAAAAAACAAAAAACAAACAAAAAAAAAAAAAAAAACATCTTTTGAATACAGCTCTGGGAAGAAAATCTAATAAAATTCAATAAAACATCAGAGTAGAACCGCTGCTGCTTCATGCAGTGGATTGGGCATCGACCTGAACGCCTTCCTGGAGAGGTACTGCAGACACATCCAGACCACAGGACAGACCCAGAATATGCTGGAGGGATTATATATTTATATATTAATACAGTATATTCCATCTGGCCTGGGAACATTTTGGGATTCCCAAGGAAGAGCTGGAGATGTGGTGAGCAATACAGGCATCTGAGCTGCTTTAGCATGTGGACTCTAATGTGGATGGATGGATGGATGGATGGATGGATGGTTGGATGGATGGATGGATGGATGGGTGGTTGGATGGACGGATGGCTAGCTGACTGGGTGGATGGATGGATGGATGGATGGATGGCTGGCTGGCTGGCTGGCTGGCTGGCTGGATGGATGGATGGATGGATGGATGGATGGATGGATGGATGGAGAGTTTTGATCAGTAACAGCATTTATTACCTCAGGCACATTCAACATTATGTCCTAACATAAAACACAACGAACATAAACACACGCAAAAAAAAAAAAAAAAAAAAAAAAAAANAATCTGCGTAATGGATTTCTGCCTCCTTTGATTCAGGTCTCAGGGTCACCTGGCAAACTATTATTTTACATTCTAATATTAACCATTTTATTTTCAATTCCGCCTGCCAGAAGTCTGCTGACGCAAAAGCAGAAGCTGATTAAAGATTTATTTATTTTTTCGTCTTTAGGAAAACAAGGTTACCTCATTTAAAAGGATGCTTCCTCCTTCCTGTCCTTTTGCATTCTAAATAATTGTCATCTTTAATTATTGTCCATCTTTTTCTGTCTCTCTCTCTATTTTATGCCTGTCAAATAAATGCAAATGTTTTACGCAAACTCCACTATTGGAAAAACAGAATAACTTTATTGTCTAACTGACCATCAGAGGAGCAGAGCTGATTGTTTATTTAAAAAAAAAAAAAAAAAAAAAAAATCAGTCATTTTCCCCTCCGTTCAAGTCTTCTTCAATCAATCAGCAGAAACTGGTCTGTGATGTGTCATTCCTGACATATTCAGTAATTCACTGAAAGTTTTGTTTTGCTGTCATGTCGTGTTGAGATGCCAACAAAGCGCTGTCACGCCGTCCGCTTCCTGTTTTCACCCAGAGGCTTTATTTGTGCTCGTTTGTGTTTTACTCTAACAGATATCCATAGTTACTGCAAAATGCGCTCATGCAGAAATATTGACTTTCACCACAAAATACTTCTGCATGTGATCTTTAGCGTTAATAGTACAAAATTAAAAAAAAAAATAAAAACAATAAAAAAAAGACAGATTTCCATATTCTGTTTCTTTCTGGATCAAATTATTCTGCTTCTACTCTCCCTTTCTGTGCACTTTGACTGAAAACAGGCTGTTTGTAGGTCCTGTTTCTTTAAAGAACCATACCGCAATTTTGCATGTTTGATCATAATATATTCAATTTTCGTACATGTTACTGACAATCATTTCCCAAAGCATACTACTGGAACGGTAAATTAAAAATGTTTTTCCTACCTTCCAGACCTCCATTGGTTTCAGTTCATTCTCTATTAAAATCAACTTGTTGATACTGTAAACGTTCTTGGGATAGGTAATCCATCATCACCAACAAGACGTGTATTCAGGTTTTTTTAGAAGTTATGTAATTTTAGTGTTTAAGCTCAATAAAAAGCGTGGAGTGAATGTATGCCTCCACCGGGGAATATAGTCCCAAAAGAAGACCTGCGTTTATGGAAAAATTTAAAGGACCGTGACTTCATAAGGCTGTGTAACTATTAGCAGGAGAAACATGGATTTTTAAGGTGGGTGTACCGCTTGAATATTTGATTTTAAAAGATTAAGAGATTTAGCAAAATATCAGGAAAGCTGGAATACGGTTTTATCCTTTGGGAAATGATTGTCAGTAACGTAACATGTATGAAAACTGGATATATTAGGCTCAAACATGCAAAATGGTTGGTATGGTCCTTTAAGATTCTCTCACATAAAGTTCTGATTGGGCAGCTAATGTTGGCCAAACATAATACCAAACTTACATGATGATATCAACATGTTACAAAAATAAAGGAAAAGGTTTCACGGCAGTTTAAGACCAATACTGAATGCATTTCTGTTTACAAATTCTCTAAAAATGGGAATAATATACATAATATGCCAAGTATCTGGGTCCCTTCCTTATCTTCACAGCCTCTCTTTTACTTAGTATTATTATTATTATTATTATTATTATTATTATTATTATTATTATTATTATCATTATTATTATTATTTATAAAGGTGGTGAGGTGAGAGCCAGAGAGACTCAAGCAGCAAAGAGATCAGCAAACTAGAACACAGAATTAGCTAAAGACGTTTGAAAGCCACAGATCTGCAGACTGGTATTGCTTCTCAGTGGGATTGACAAAACAAGACAAAAATATCAAAAGATAAAACAATTAAACCGAAGATGCAAATTACTAATCACAGCAGGTGAGAGGAAGCTATATGCATATTGAAGCATCTGATCTGAACAAATAAATAAATAAATAAGCGAAGATGCAGCTGAACAAACCAACTCTTTCTAATATTTGTTGGAGGTAAATGGTTGCAGCGTTCAGACGCTCGTCTCTCTGAAGGTTTGTGAACCTCCATGTCTTTTCTTAATCTTTATTCCTGTTCTCATAAGATGCTTTCCAGTCCTTTCTCTCCATCTCTTCTGTCTGTTTGTTTCAAAGGACCCTGTAATTCAACCTGAAAAGCAAGAGAAAAAACCTATCAAGCTGTATGAAGTGGAGCTGATTGATCGAGTCGTCGTGTACGTAGAAGCATTATGTACTTAAGAAAAAAAATCATAATGGTCAGAGATTTTCAGAAAACCCTTGAGCCTCTAATTCAGCTTCAGACCACTCCATTTTTAAAAAGACGGATGATTAGGAAGTTTCAAAATTGATGCTGCAACCTACTTTTTATATTTTTTTTATATGCTGCTTTTACCATCTATCTGCCTCCAATGCCACTGTGTAATCATGTAATCTAGGTACGATAACAGGAAGAGACGTCTTACTGCGACCTTCAACTCTCACCCTGGAAACACCCTCAAACACCACAACGTGTGAGCTTACGTAACAGATGACGCCTGCAGCCCTTCTGCCGTGTTTGGCTTGTGAAAATGGGTTATTTTGCGAGGCGAATAGATGATTCAGGTGGAGCTCATCAGAAAGGCGGTTTATCAGGATACCAGCCAATCCAGGAATCAGACAGGTGTCCATGTGGGAATGGGAGAATGAGGAAAGAGAGGTGGGAGTAGGTGTCAACGTATGATAGGTTGAGCTCAAAAGGGGGACGAAAGAACACATCACTGTCATGGATCACAGGTGGAGGAAATGAAGTCGTAGTGGCGCCAGGTTCAGCCATTAACACACTTGTAGTCTTCCGTAGCGGCTGAAAAATTACTCGGTCACATGCAGTAAATTACATTTGTCCCACAAAGAAACCTCGTAACTCCAGACTTTTATGTCTCAGCTCTGGCTTCAGGATTACATGCTTGTTGAAATAAAATTTGACAACCTTTTCAACATGACACCATTTCAAATTTCATTTTATAAACTCAGAAATGCACAATTATCCACCTGAAAGTCTCGTTTTCTTCCGTACTCGACATTTTATTACAGTACATTTTGTACTTTACAGAGATGGCCAATCACAGGCTCATAATGAGTCTTTGGAAAGGTACGTATCAAACTATCAGCGTACAGTATACAAAGTCCCACCTTCTTGTCTTCTTTTAGCAATTTATTTTTGAAACTTTCAGAACAGAGTGGGCCTTAAGAAAACTGTCTAAAAAAATGGCATGTTTTCACTCTGTGTGCTGCAGCAAGTAGGAGTTGTTTTTTTTTNCCCAAAAAAAAACAAAATAAAGAAATAAATAAATCTCCTACTTGCTGCAGCACTTCTATGCACACAGAGTGAAAACATGCCATTTTTTTAGACACTGTTTCTTTAAGGCTCACTCTGTTCTGATTGGCTCAAACGCTCACTTGTTGGCCTTGATGTGCGTGTTTAAACTGGCGGGTCAGTGGGTAAATTAACATGCTACATGCTAACATAAACATGTCACAAAATTAAAGGACCAATCAAAAGAAAACTGCTCAAAGGCAGAAAAAAACTGATTTTGGTCAAACTGCCTGAGTTTAGACTGTACAGGCGGTGAGGATGGCTGTGGGCTGTGTTACATGTGTTGCTCCACCCCTTATGTGTAGCCCCACCCAGCATCCAAGAGAGTCAAAGTTTATTTATTTAACACATTTTAAAATGAGCAAAGTGCTGCACAATGTCTGAATAGAAAATATGAATAAAAACAAGAACATTGCATAAACACATGCAAGTAAAGCACAAAACAATTAGCTGTATGAAAATTTCAAATCATAGATGGTTTGAATGCTAACAAGTAAAAGTGATTTTGATGCAAGATTTAAATTTAGTTCCATAGATATTATAGGAAAGGGTAATTAAGTGTTTTCATTAAAATTAAATATTTAAGTTGAGAAAAGTGTATTAAGTTTCAAAAGTTGATGTAAAATCAGAATTATAGTAATATTTTTATGCATAGCAACAGATTTTACTTTGGTACATAAAGACCTACACTGTTGTGTTTTTAGTTTATTTATTTATTTTTTAGTAGCTATATCTTTGGCATACAACAATATTACTTTTTGCTGATTTCCAGTTATAGTGACTGACAAAAACATAATTGGTGTGGTGATGGATGTGAGACCAGAGTTAGTTCAGCTTCCTGTGTGTGTGTGTGTGTGTGTGTGTGTNTGATGGATGTGAGACCAGAGTTAGTTCAGCTTCCTGTGTGTGTGTGTGTGTGTGTGTGTGTGTAGTGAAATGGATTCTATCACACCTCCCAAAATCAGATCCAAGAGGAAGTCACATACAATACTGCTGAATCGATTTTAATTATCCCATTACTGAGCCTGGAGGTCCCGTTAAAAACAGATAAGCTAAAGACCNCCCCCCCGCCACACACATACACACACACACACCCGACTAATTACATAGAGAGCAGCGTCACACATCCATTTTGCTGTTGATTAAAGTTGTTTTGATTTATGTTAAATAACAGTGTGATTCAAATGCAAAACATATTGGCTTTGACAGAGAAGGAACGGGAAGAGAGGAGAGAGAGAGAGAGAGAGAGAGAGAGAGAGAGAGAGAGAGANTGGGGGGGGCAGAGTGGAAAGGTGAGGGCGTGAAGCTTGAACGCTTCGGTACCACAAACATTGCTGACCTGTAAAGTCTCCATGTGCTGAAATCAGCTTTAGAAAAAAACTTTTAAGACCTCCTCATGGGATTAATACTGTTTTGGTGTTTGGGGTCTCTCTCTCTCTCTCTCTCTCTCTCTCTCTCTCTCTCTCTGTCTCTGTTTGTGTTCATGTCTGTCTCTAGCAGTCCTCAAACTTAAAAAAAGTCATATTTTTTTTTAGGAGAAAACTAATATTTTAGGGAATTTTAATTATTTAATTCAAGAATTTTCACTGTTTCTTTTCTAAATGCTCCAACTTTTTTTTCACTATTATGGTTTTTTAATTATATACCAGATATATATTAATGTCTCAATAAATTAAACCTGCAGTGCAAGTTCTTCTAGTCTGGACACTTCAGTAGATTTTCCTGCTAATTCTTATTTACTTACCTAGAATGTTTCTGTAGGATTCTTGCTTGTTATTTAACGTTCTTCCATTATCAGAGGTGTGTAGTAACACGTTCCATTTACTCCGTTGCATTTACTGCAGTAACTTTTTTCACAGAATTGTACTTTACTGAGTAGTTTTATTGCAGGATACTTTCAACTCATACTTGAGTATATTTATGAAGAAAAACATATACTTTTACTCCGTTACATTGGTCGCACTCTTTGCGTTTCTTTTTTATTAATTGCGACACATCGCTCCGACACAACGAGTCAAAATTCTCCTCTTTCTCCACTGCAGCAGAGAAAGTGAAAGCGACTGTTCCACTGTGTGTGTGTGTGTGTGTGTGTGTGTGTGTGTGTGTGTGTGTGTGTGTGTGAGAGAGAGAGCTTTGGTCCAATCACATTCAGCGTCCTGTCATCTCCATGACAACGATGGGTTGACGGCGTTGTGCTCATTGAGAGTTGATAGGTGGGCCGGCCGGTACCTTTGCATATATAATATAATATGAATTAAAATGAACTTAAACTAAGTAAACACGATGTTTTTCTTTCATAATTTTCTTGGCGCTTAGACGAAAAATGGATTCTAAAAAGAGAAAGGCTGGCGCGGAGAAAGCGACAATTACGGAATTATTCCTCCCTGGCATCATTGGCATTTTCATCAGGCCATATTCACCCTCCACCGGCCCAAAGTCTAGTAAAACCCGCGGCTACGTAACGCTTTGTCTACCTAAAAATGTGACATTTCAGCTTCTAAGAATCAACAATGGAACTTGAGGAAACATGTGGTGGTAAGCTGCAACGTTAGCTACTTATCTAGTTGCTGCTGCTAATGCTAACTCAAGTTTTCCTGTTCTATTGTGAGTAAATTCATGAAGCTAACCTAGCTAACTGTCTTAACTAGCTGCTGCTGCTAATGCTAACTCAAGTTTTCCTTCTCTGTTGTGAGTAAATTCATGAAGCTAACATAGCTAACTGTCTTGGGGCCAGGCCAGAATTGTCATAAATTGTTATGTGGTAAATATTTGATTTATTACTGTGTACTGTTTCTTTATATGATATGATTTGGATTGTATTAGAAGCTACATGTGGCTACGTTGCATTTTTTTTTTTTTCCTCAGATGAGCATTTTATAGCTTGATTAGTTGAAAAAATAAGCTTGATCAAAGTTACTCACTACTCAAGTAATCTTTTTAATATATAATTTCTTAAGTAATTTTTTTGGTGACTACTCTTACTTATACTTGAGTTACTATTATCATAAAGTAACAATACTTTTACTTGAGTACAGTTTCTGGCTACTCTGTCCTTGTGGTATTAGTACTTTTACTACAGAATTTGAGTACTTTCTACTCTACTAGATAGATTCTTTATTGTCACTGTATATAAATACACAACAAAATTTAATTTGGCAGCAGTCCTCTTAGCAGCAAGAAATAAAAAAAATTAAAATAAATTTAGGGCTAAAAATAGCATATAAATATAATAAATTATGCATGTCTGTATTAAAAATAAACTGTAAACACAAAATATTATTGCACTTTCCCAAAGTTATAGCAACAATATTCAAAATATATTTTGAATATATAATATTCAGAATATAAAAATGCTTTAAAGAAGACTATCCTGTATATGGCAGTTACTTATTGGAATAACCTACTATTATATATTAAAAATGTTCAAAATAAATTCTTCCCCCCCCCCCNAGCGTGTAATCCTGTGTTTGCTGTGGCCTTGTTGTCTGGTTGGCAGAGGCTGAATGACAGAGGTCAGAGGTCAGATATGACTTGTATGTCTTGTATTCTGCAAGGTTCATCATTTGCAATGTGTTTGGATGCTATATCATGTAGTTTTAGCTCATGTAGAATGTAGATTGATGCTGTGATTGGAATTTTTTTAACCTAAATGTGTGATTTTGTTACGTTTGATTGACTGGATCTCAGGAAGAATAGCAGTTGCTGAAGCGTCGGCTAATGAAATAAACAATAAACACATAAACCTCCTTTAATTGAGTTTAACCAAGCAGCGAAATGTTCCTTTAACTAAAACTAATCGGTGAGAAAGAGAGAGACAAAGACAGATGGATTAAAAAAAAAACCCTTTCTGCATTTTTTTTTTTTCACAGCTCCTCTTATCAGCATTCTCATAAGTGCGGGACGGGAGGATGGACACGGTCCAACGACGAGCTAATTACCACTGACAACAAACGTCACATCAAACAGGTATGGTGCAAGCCGTGCGAGGCCCGCCGCGCTCAGCAGATCTCCACCAACTGTTGCCACCAGCCTGGATGCTAGATTACTTTTGACAGAAAACATACAAATGAAACATTACCAGGGCTTACAAGGAGAGCTCGCACAGATACCCAGCCAGTAAATTATTCATACATTGACTTACTGATGGAATGAAAGCTTCTGTCTTCTCTCTAATCCCCAGCAAAGCTTTCAGTAATAGTGCAACGCTCAAGAGTTGCCTCTCACAAGCCTCTATTCATCAAACTTTCCAATGTATGAAATCAGTATCTGACAGGCTTTTGAAATCCTGCGGCTTCCGTGTTATTATAGCGTTTAGCCTCAAACAGCCTCTCAATCTAATGACTTTGCGGCGATGGTGATTGCTTTGATTTTAATTGGGATGTTCTTGGGACTCTTGCTGCTTCTAATCCAGCTGTCTCCCAGCAGTTAGACAAGGACTGCTCACCGTGAGCCTTTATTCCCTCCCTGAAAGCTGTCGCACGGCGGTACGGCTGCCCTGTTTGGTTTAGTAGGAGGCGGGGGAGGAGGGTGCCATATGTCACAGAGGGGTGCCTCGTATTTCGCCGTGAAGTCATGGGTAATTGAGAGATGAAATATAGAACCTAACGATCTGGGGAAAGTCTCAAATGGACAACGTCCTTCATCTCTCCCGAGACAGAGTTATGGTACAGTAAAGTACCATTTAGCTTGTCCATCCTTGAAAAACTCAAGCCGTGACCCCTGAGAGGACAATCCAGCGCAGGAAGTCTTACCTGACGCATGGCTGTCTCTGCAGACAATCGAAGGATCATTCGGGGTTACGGCTGTTATTTTTCACTTCTCAGCGGCCAATAACTGATGACAGCTGAGTTCCTTCCAGAAAACCTTTTTAAAACACTCAGCCACATTTCAAGCTTGTTTTACTCACAGAATCTGATCCAGAATGTGTTTAACTACATTCATTAAAGGATCATACTGGTGATTTTGCATATTTGAGCCGAATATATATGGCCCACATACATTTCTGCCAGCCATTTCTACAAATTTTAGTATGTTTCACTGGTTTCAGTTCATTCCAGCGAGTTGAAACTTACTTGAGATAATAATAATAATCCATCACAGAGAACCAAACGCCATTATTTTTTGTCAAAGTAACATAATTTAACCGATCAAACACAGAGCTACATGAAATAAAACGTATGTCTACACCAGAGAATATAGTCCCAGGAGAAAGCTGCTATTACAGACAAATTAAAACAACCATCCCTTCTACAATCGTGCACAAGTGTTCGGAGGCAAAACGCTGAATTTTAAGGTGGATGTATCACCTGAACATTTTATTTTGAAAGATTAAAGGATTTGTCAAAATAACACAAAAATTAAAAAAAAAAATTAATTTCTATTTTATATTTTGAAAAATGATCAGGTAGTAATTATTGGGCTCAAACGTGCAAACTCACCAGTGCTTTTACATCTTCTTCTTCTTCTTCTTCTTCTTCTTCTTCTTCTTTGCCTTCTCCTTTGTCAGAAGAAGAATCCCAGGCAGACGTTCCTTTCTTTGTCTTATCGCTTCATTTAGCTGTAATCCTCAACATGACGCTGATGTAGAGGAAGGATGGGGTGAAAATGAAGAAAAAAGGAGAAAATTGATTCAGTGGCTGTTTCTGAGGCTAAAATTAGCTCTAGCTGCAGGTAAACCAGCTCAGACTGACCACACTAAGCTGCTGATGAATGGAAGCAGTGATGGATGCTGAATAATCTTGATGCTTCTTGACCATTTTTGGCTTATAAGCCCGAAAATCAAACTAATGAGTGTCAGCAGGACCTTGATAAAGCATAAACTTTGACTTTGATGATTTTTATTTTCCCTTTTCAGACTTGACTTCACCTGACTAATTATCATAAGAATCCCTAGAGGCTGCACATATTCATTATACGACATGAACAGGACATTTATCACGAAGATTTAAAAGTTGATAAGAAATTCATGTTGGGATTGTATTTTTTAAGATGCTATCAGTCATTTTGACATATTCCCCTAAAAATCACCAAAACTCTGCATTATTCTGGGAGAAAAAGGGAAAAAAATCAAGTCACTGGAAAGTCTTTACTCACAAAAAACCTCAGAAATCTTCAACTATCAATCCGCTCAAAACTGTGGACACCACGAGCCCAGCCATGCTTCTGATGCTGCACTCCTGCATGCACTTTTGTGTTGAATCTCTCCTGATTTCTGACTCGCCTTTTCCTCCCTTTTTTCCTTTTTCATATCGCGTGTGTGTGTGTGTGCTGAGCTTTGTGAATATTCCTTCTCTGAACTTCTCGATAAATTTTGACTGGGGCCCTTTTCTATCTGACCTGATTCCAAAGGAGGAAAAATGTAAAGCACCGCATCCATTATTGAACAACATCACAACCTGGGCAGCCTCTGTCAGACGTTTACCTTTTATGGCCTCTTTTGGTCCCTTTGAATGAGGGAGTCAACACTAAATCCCGATGCTGCGTGGAATTTTTGCCACATGTATTATTTATGCAGATGGGTTTTGTATTTAGCAATCATGCCTTTCAAGAATAAAAACCTGAAATTTTTCATTCAAACATTACTTTTTTGAACCTCCCCTACAGCTGCGCCTGAGGTTACATGTCATTTATACCAGCGGTTCAGGCAGGTCATGAAAAATGCTATTTCACATTGACTTTATTTCCTCTTGCTTCACCACACGTGGCAGAATACTGCCAGTCAGTCTTCTCCTGCACCCATTGGCTCCGCTTGCATCCACCCACTCTCCGATATGAGGATGGTTTAATGATAAATGACAAGGAGACACATGTCTTGGAGGAAGGTGTGGTATAATTTCAGTATATTAATATGTGCTGCTGTGGTCTGAAGCTGACATACTTTGCTTTCTTATGGGCCTACAGTGATCTAAGTGGTCAATAGCCTATTCAAATGCTTAATACGGGGTTGATGACAAAGTTTTTTCGCCTGAGACATAAGTAAGGAAGAGCTGAAATAGTTTTGTGGAAGTAATGTATTTCCTGAGGTGTTTCTCCAAATTAGCAGCATTTATTTGAGCTAAATTATTAGAACATACAAGCTTCTGTGGTACAAGATGAACATCTGCATGCTCACCTGTTGTTGCAGCCGCTGCCAGCCATGATTGTGTCTTTGAAATAGTTCAGCTCACACTTAGACTTTCACCTCCTCCCAAACATGAAAACAGGCTTTAGATGGAACTCATTTTGGTCTCAGATGATGACAGAAGAGATCAGATCAGATAAGATGCTTTGTTGTTGTAGCTTGTGCAACGAAATTGCATCTGGCAGTGTATAAAATGGGCAGTTTAATTCTTCTTCTTCTTTTCCTTTCGGCTTTCCCTTCAGGGGTCACCACAGCGAATCATCTGCCT
>VXCM01004506.1:0-42552 GCA_014773175.1 Lucifuga dentata | reverse complement strand
CCTTGAATGACAATAAAGTTTATCTATCTATCTATCTATCTATCTATCTATCTATCTATCTATCTAGCACATTTCAGAGGGTTGAAGGGTGACATAAACTGCTCTCCTGTCTAGTTAGATTTTATTATGTAATTTGTTCCCCTTGTGTTTCTCCCAATTACCAATTATTGTTTGTCTTTACCATGGAAAATACAGATGAATGACTTCTCAAAACCACAAGTTAAGACTTTACACCAGTTTTATACTTAAGGATATCAGCTAAAGTTCTGGTTTGCTTTTTGAGACCACAGGCTATCAGATGGTGATCTTTTATTCAGGAACCCTGAGACTTCTGTGGCGAGCATTTGTGCCATGGGCAAATGATCGACCACAATGCTGGTTCTCATTACAGCCTTCAGCGCTCGTTCTCACGCTCTTCTTTAATGCGTTGCTATAAGAGCACAGTTTGCCTCTTATAGTTGTCAGAGAAACAGCTGTATCCTGTCCAAAGGTGATGTACGCTGTAAAATGTGACTAGTTGATCTTAAAAAAAAAATCTAGGAAACCAATTCCCTCAAAAAGGGTAAGTAAATATAACTATATAGTCTCAAGTTCAAGTAGACATAAAGTAAACATAACTTAAGACTAATTGTTATATTTACTGACCTTTTTCAAGGCATTTGGTTTCCTAGATTTGTTTTTAGTAAGATCAACTTGTCACATTTTACAATGTATGGAAACACAGGATGTGCATTTTTCCTACGTTAAAGGAGGGATATTATACAGATTTTACATGTTTTTGTTTTCATTTCGGGGCCTCTTTTGAAATGTGCAATTCTTTATTGTGCAAAACACACTGAAAACTGTCTATTTTAGGTAGCGTCTCTGCAGCGTACTCCTGAAAAGCCCGCTCTGATTAAGTGGCCAGCTGCGGCATGGTAGATGCTGGCCAAACACTTGCTCTCTAGCCTCCTTCTCATGTGGCTGACCAGGTGTGTTGCATGTTGATGTCAGTGTGTTACAAAAGTAAAAGATGAATTAAAAACCAAGCTTTCAGATCACTTCAGCATCTTTGGGTTTGTTTACTGGATGCATTTCTTTAGGCACGAACCTCAAGATCTGCAACTTTGACAATTTTCAACACACACTCCCTACTACCACATGATAAAAATAAGGAAAAATAACAAAAAAAAAAAAAANAAAAAAAGCCTAATATTCCCCCCTTAATGACCATGAAAAGGTTGGAATATAAATAATTACAACATATCCACACACTTGCGATTTTTTTCCTTCGATTTTATTGTTTCGCAGCTATTGCAACAATTGGCTGTGTGGCTCCTTTACTGTTAACTGCTTGTCATCACAAAGGCTGCATGTATCAAGTGTCTTCTAGAAGCTAAGGAATGTGTAGATGATTCTTAACCTCTGCACTATTGGTTTTCATCATCTATCAACAATAAAAGGTTATTGCCATATTGGATGAAATCAAGTGCCAGGTCACATATCCAGCTGTAATTGCAAACACAAACATGTTCTGAAATTTTTATGCAGATTTAAAGCAGCAGTCACTGCTAAACTCTCTTTTCTGCCAATACATTAAAGCCCAGAATAGTTCCTCCTAAAGCTTGGGATTGTGCTTTGGCAAACAACACCTAATTATGCTCATTTTGAGGATGACAGTGGGCTAAAGGCTAATGTCTGCCTGCTGACCCTGAGTTTTTTTTTTTTTTTTTTTTTTTTTTATAGCTCATCAGCAGACTTGCTCTGAGCAGCTTCCATACACACAAATTCTCCCGCAGTTTGGCAAGACATCTAATCCTTCATCTTCCTCAGACGGGGGAGATGTCAGGGTGCACAGAAAAAATGACCCTGATCACAGGAGGCCAAGGCCCAGGCGCTCCAGCTGAGAGTCAACATGGACAGGATGTACTTTCTCTAATTAGCGAGGCCAGATCACACATCCTTAACACAAGACGAAGCACATGCAAGCGCCTTGGCTCAAGAGTGAAGCCATCCTGTGAGGCCTGGTGAAAGTTTCTAATCTACAAAACCCAGTCATGTGAGAAGTTGAGCTGAGAAGAACTTCTGATAGCAGCTACTGAAAAGCTTTGTACATACAGTAATAAAACTCTGGCCCAATTTCCAGCTGAGCCTCTCCTTTTAAAAAAAGGCACCTTATAATCTACCTTGTCTTTTGCTATTGTGAAAGCCACCCATTCATATTCTGTTGGCTTGCGATGTGGAAAGTGACTCCTCTTTAGGCACCTACACTTTAGACTAGAAGTTGCCATAAATGATTACCTGCCATGCCTTGGCTGAGAGATGAGCCTAATTAATTATACATGTTAACCAGGATGAATTTTAAATAGAATTTTCCGCTGAATGATGCCGGTGTCACTCAAATCCAACGAGTTGCAGCCAAGTTGGTGCACATCAGTCGCTGTCATGCCTATGGCTTTGAGGAGAGCGGAGGCAAGTGTTTGAAAGATTTGTCATCTCAGAAATTACAGTTGGACAGGGGGTGGGGAATCATATTAGTCACCAGAAGAAAATTACTCTTGAAAAACCTAGATTCAACATCTTATAACAAAAAAACATGGAGAATTAAAGGGGAACATATGATTTTTTTTTTTTCTCATTTTTATAGTGTGGTATGTGTTGAAATATTGTCATAGTTGCAAAACTTGAAGTTGATTCCTATAAAAATTCATGCAGTTAGACAAACTCTGAACTGCCCTGAAAGCTTGGTTTATGATTTGTGCTTTATATCTGTGACATATTGACATCAACATGTAACACGTAAATTTACCAGTCCACACACCTGTTTTTTGACTATTAAAGCACTGCAAGTTTCTAAATAGACCCTTTAAAAAAAATACTTTAACTGAATTCTCTCTTTAACACTTGCAAAGGTGTTGTGGCATAAGAAATTAGAAATATGGGATTTTTTTTTTAATCTTATATATCAAAAATGCTACTGGAGTGAAGGAGCTCAGGAAAATGATGCTCACTTTGATTTCAACAAAGAATAGAACTTTGCATTTATTTCCATTAGCCATGTTTGCCATTTCTCATGAGAAAAGACATAGAGAACTTTATAATTCTTCAGCAACTAGTTATATTATGATGACATTTCCTGAACCTTCCCACACTCAGAGGCCACAAGGCTGACAGCGAACACAGATGTAATCTTTCAACGCTGACACATGCTTGATCCTATTCTGGAGCCAGACTGCAGCACCATTGCCCATCTTCACAAACCACTATCTCATTCTCACCCTTTGTCATTCCCTCCATCCCTCACTTCAGTCTGTCTATTGGTACCTTGGCCTCTGTAGATGCTTCATTATGATGACAGACATCAGGTCGACAGCACAGTGTGTGCGTTTGTGACAGAAATCTCCCAGTAACCTGCGTTTCTCTCTTATTATATGTAATGTCTTGCTCAATGACCATCCTTTCATGTGGCATTCGAGTGCACCATGGTTATTCTGTCATCAGAAAGTCTTTATCTATGCATTGAAGATTATCCAAACCACTGTGGAGGTACTTCCATATCTATGTCTTTATATTTTACATTTTGCGTATTTATATTTTACATTATTTTCATTTTGTGCTACTTCTTGTGTACTTTCATCTGCAGTTACTTGGAATTTCACAGATTTTTTTAGGATGTCACACTAAAGTCTTAAATAATTTACTCCAAAGTTTTCTAAATTGCAGAAAGTTGTGAACACTGTCAGATGAACATTGTTTCTGCAATTGAGGGGAATTCCTTCTTGATGAATTAACATGTACCATATACAAGTTAATGGATCAATAATTTAACACTCTGACAGGGACCATTCTTCACTCTTACTTTGGCACTGATGCCATTGCAGAAATAATTTATATGGGATAAAACCCTATAAATTAATAACGTCTGATGATTCTCTCTGGGGGAGCCACAGATGGGAAGCGGTGGAAGAAAGAAGTGTAGAGGCGTTTTCATTTAGGCAGATTTAAATACTACTTAAATAGAAGCAAGATCAGAGGCTAAAAACTGAGCAGATAATCAAGTGTGTTCAGTGGGTGACAATAACGGCAAGAAAAAGACTGAGGGAGTGAGGAGTGGGAGTGATGTCTTCATAACTGAACTTCCACAGAGTTTCATTTATTTTTTTATAGCCAGATCCGATCAGGAAATTGCAGGAAATCAAGCAACAGTCAGTCAGTAACTTGTCAAAATAACTGTCACGAGACATGGTGCTTACTGTCAGTTTTGATATTTAAAGGAAATGATGTGCAGTGCTAATTAGATGAGGAAAAAGAAGATTCAATTTAAGTGTTTTTACCACTGATTTGCACACTGGTGCTGCAGCTTCAAATGAGCAAGAGGAACTTTGATTTCTCTGGTGCCAAAGCGAACTTGACATGTTAAATCGGCAAAGGAAAGCTAAAGTTTCTGATACTAATATAAGAAGAGATAAGAGAGCCACACACTGGGAGTCTGGTGCACAGGAGGTGGGTGAAGACAGAATGAACCAGATGAGGCTTGAGGAAGAGATGCAGTGCCACCAGAAAGTGTGAGAGATTGGATCAAAACTCATATTTAAACACACTGACTGATCAACTAAGGAGGCTTAAATATCATATTTAACGATCAACTCATGGGAGACAAATACAGTTTAAAATGTCACCAGATTTCATAAAGCTGAAATTTATTGAAACAGGTCTTCATTTTTGTGTGATGGTGCATTTTATGAATCACTTCCCTGACATGTAAATGAGGAAATATCATAGTAATAATCATAATAACATCTCTTTCAAGGCATATGCTAAAATACTGTATATAAAATATGGTAAAGTAAGTAACTTTATTGATCCTCAATGGGGAAATTGGTTTGTCCCTGTGCTTAAAAGGACTTTACATTAAAAAAAAACAAAAAACATACACATCAAAGTACATTCAGTTGCACACTCAAGAAGAACATAAAAATACATTCAGCAAGAACCGCAAAAATGTGACAAGCAGGAGAAATGGTACAGATACAGGCAAAATACTACTATATATTCTATAAAAACTACCAATATAAAAAAAACATACCAATAGTTAAAAAAAGTATCAATAAAAACAAAACAAAAAAAAAAGCCAGCCATATAGGTTATGAATGAGGGAAAGCATGGATTCCTCCCTTTGTGCTTCACAGTTATATTTTGGGGGAGATTTGGTGCATGTTGCCTCACAGCAAGTAGGTCCTGAGTTCAAACCCCACTGGGACCTTTTTCTGTGGAGTTTCTGTGTTTTCCCAATGCTCCTGTGGATTTCCTCTGGGTGCTCCAGTTTTCTCCCACATGAAAAGACTCGTGTTAAGGACCTGTTCAGACTGACAATGACTATGACACACAAGAATCCGGGTTATAGTAGGAACCACATTACTCTAAAACCCATATTTATGTACAGCTGGACATTAATTTCTGCCATGCGTACATAAGCCTCAACAGTTGCTATACCGGAACATAAAAAGAAAGCAGAACCACTGTGTGAGCAGCATAAAAGTGGCATTATCATTGTTGTGGAGGTGGAGGTGGATTCCTCCAGAGAAGGTCAAGCTGCCCTGTCCACCATCAGGGGGTCTTTTTGTCCTCTGATCGCTCCCATGTTCTCAGCCTTAATCGCTTAATTAACTGCACTTTCTGAAATTCAATTAAAGGGAGTGTAATGGTGTACAAAGTGTGGAACAGCTTTGACCCTTGAGGCGATCTGCGGTCCCTCGACAATTATCCGGCCTCCTAGTAGAACTGTCAGAGGGGGCGAAGGATTATTATGGGAGCTCTTTATGTAACAGATCAGTTGTGTTGGTTTAGTGTGCAGAGCAAAGCAGCGAGCGAGCAATATAGCTGTACCGACATGGCGTTTGTGTGAATTGAGGTAGATTAGTTAGACTGTGATTGAAATAATTTGATGCTTTGATTGCTTTATGAATAATTCACTTTCAACTGACTGAGTTGTAATAAGTACAAATCAGTGTCAGACTTATCTGCGGCATGTATTTGCATTCCCATATATGTTCCCTGACTGACTGGTGGAAAAAAACAAACTATTTCATTTCACTGTTGTCAAATTTACTGTAAGAACGACAGTGTGGGAGTATAATAATCAATCTGATGTGTACACAGAGCTGAAGAATATTGTGATCAAATTGTTAACTGATAGCGTGAGAGAATCGTTATTAATGATGCGATAGATATTACAATTGATTGTCACTGACTGGACAGTTGTGGCTTTCCATTGGAATTTAAGAGGAGTGTGACTGGGCTTCAACATGGTTTTTTTTTTTGTTTGTTTGTTTTTTTTCATCATTAGACTGTAAATATCTGCAGAAATNCAACATGGTTTTTTTTTTTGTTTGTTTGTTTTTTTTCATCATTAGACTGTAAATATCTGCAGAAATCAACACACTTCCGGATGGGTTTGGGATAAAATCTCTCATGGATGCAGTCTCCTTTGAGTTAAATATCACTTCCCTGTAGGGTATAGGGAATTTAAAGACTTGAGATGATTGGGTGTGAAATGAGAAATTAGCGAGCCATGTCATCAGTTTCCTTAACATATTGTTTACATGCACTCTAATCTAAAGGAAATTGAATACATAATTGCATGGGGCAATAGGATAATTAAGGTGAGGACAGAAGACAGGATGCTATGAGGAAAAGGTCGAAGGTCTTGATTGGATCATCCAATGAAGATGGTTCACAGATGAGCGGGCATATTTTTGTGTCTTCCTCTTGTGTGTGTCACTGGGCTCTTCCAACACACTTTTGGCTCTCATGAAACTGCACATGCAGCAAAGTTCCCCTCCCCTAATGTACCTCTTCTGGAGTTAATTAATAGCCTAATTAGGTGAACTCATTAGCGATGAACTGTAATTCTTTCATTTCATCTACTCATTAGCTGACAATATTCATAATTAGTGGCATTAGGACGATTATTGCAGGTTGGCCAACATCGTGTCTCCCATTCAACGCTGGGCAGGCAGGACAGTCTGATGTTGACTACATAAATCAGGGTAATTGATATTAAAGCGTTTACAAAACGAGAATATAAGAAGAGAAGGTTTGTTGATCTCACCACTAAGGTCACTGTAGGTCATATTACTTACCATGAAAAGATGACATCATCAATAAATAAGCATCACACAGAAAAGGCCAGCATCTCAGCGCGGCTGGGTGTACATACACTGAACTCCATTAAGTCCTCCAGGGAAATAGATTCACAATCATTAGTGAGAAAGCAATTGTTCAGATGTCAGCACCACTCACCTCAGCTTTGCTTTTCCCAAATGGCTTTCAACTCCTTACAAAAACAACCATGTCCATGTTCATAGATACAGCGGCTCTTTAATTTGAGGCATTTTTCATTCTCCTTATTATCTTGCATTACAAACCTATTTTAGGCATGTCAAGAGAGGGAGAAAGCAACGCAACTGCACAACAATGAGGACAAAATTATTTATTTAAATCACCATTAATCACGCCGAGCTAAATAATACAGCTGCGTGGTAATTCATCACAAATTTGAGCAAGTGCTGAAATACCCTTTCAAATGTTTATTGTGCTGAACGTTGACACTGTTTTAGTAATTGTAATTAGGTTTCGACTGAACTCCAGTTAAAAACCGAGTGTGTTATGCAGAAGAAATGGTGTGCATGAAAACAGGAATAAGTGTGTTAATTACCGGACTGGACCTGCCTGACAGCTACTTGCCACGGCTCCATTTTTGATTTATGACAGCAGCTAAGAGAAGACACAAAATAGTTTTCTTTCTGTTTTCCGTCATCTTGAAAGAGATTGGAGGTGAGCATGCGGTTCATGACTTGATTAATTTCTTCTGCAAGGGTATAAAACAAGAATAAGATATGCTCCAGTAAGTATGTTTGCTAATGAAGGAACTGCTTAAACTTCCACAGTGAGAGGAAGGAAAGGGATAAAAATTCGGAACACCTTCTGTGTTCATTAAGCATCTGCTGTCACTGTGTCCTCATTTATTATCAATGAATTGAAATTAATTTTCTCCTCCTTTCCCTTCTCTCGTGTTCTTTTTCTCTAATGCTAATTTACAAACCTGCCATTTACAAAAAAAGATATAATTGGAAAGAATGAACAGTTGATGAATATATAATGGAGAAGCATTTTTGCTATTCATCTTTTTCATTCTAACATTGAAAACAACTGTGTAATGTCAAAGGTTCCTTGTAGTGATGAACCCACAGTGATTCATAATTCTGCAGCTCTGTGGAGCTTTTTGCCACTTAATGTTTTGGTTTTACTTTTTTTTTTCTTCTTCTTCCCTTCCCTTCCTTGTTTTGGTTTTACGACCAGCAAATTAATTGTGTAGTCGAGTCTTAGCTTGTCTGGTTAGCCCCATTTCCAGCAGCAGAAAGCAGCATCTTTCAAGCTAAAGAACCCCAAAAAATTATCAGGAGTTTGTGGAAACCAAAACTGAGCTTAAAGGAGAATTAACATTGTTAGAAGGCAATTATTTAATAACTCATTAGTCTTAGCTGAATTCTAAGATGAAACTGTCCGGACTGTGCCAGGAAAGTTGTTTTGAGGTTCTTTTGCTACCTAGTGGTCAAAACTATTATCACAGCTTTCATATTTTATCTTACAGACTAAAAAATTAACCATCCTCAACTTTTCTTAACTTCAGACCATATCAGGTATTTTATGACGGTCTATTCAGTTTTCAGCCATTGTTGAAACAAAAATATTTCCAAAATTTTGGACAGGACCGTAATACCTAATGTCACGTTGGTTGGTCTTACGCTGTCGTCTTTTCTTTGAACAGACAACCATCTGTATTGAAGTTGTCAGGAGTTTGCATGATTGAAAGGATAAGCACTGCTTGTCCGTCACCGCCTGGTCCTAATCAGTGTGCCTCCTGTGGCTGTACTGAAAAATCAGGCTGCAGAGGCAGGCGATGATTGGATGCTGATATTTTGTTGTCCTTCCGTGTTCTTTAAAAAGACGTCTGGCACGGACAGCTTCTTACACTCTGCTCAAAGCTGAGAAGTGCAAAAAGTAAGTTGTTGGCAGGAATCAAAAGGTAATTTAGTGTGAGTTGTCATCTTGTCCTTAATCTTAACCAAATTCTGGAGTTCTTTAATATACTCTGATTCACATAGCAGCGTTCTGTGAGCAGTGTTCAGGAAGTGGAAATAGATATGTAAATATGTCTGGATGACGGGAAAGTAAGGCTGTTTGACATTGCAAGAAATTGGTCTTAGCATTGTATCCTAAGGGGATTTTAGGAGTCTATACTGCCCCCACAGGCCCTAAAATGAAATTGTGGACTCAACCAATCAAAGCCTGTCCTCTTTACTCCAAGTTATTTCGCTCTTCATTGGCTCTGCAGCTTTCATAGCCAGAAGAGCCTCGTTTTTTGGATAGTCATTCAGATGACTTGGACCTCTTCCATTATTCTCCAAGAAATGCAAGCATGGACGTTAATCCGGCCCCAGACCAAGATTAACTTTACTGCTTCCTCTAACTCTCCCTTTTGTTTGTTTGTCTATTTCACACATGCCCCCTTTGCTTATCTCCTGGAATGGTAAATGCCATTTGTTTTGTTCAAAGTAATTCAGGGTGTATTGGAGTGTGATTGTGTTGCTGAGAAGGGCTGCCAGGACAAAGATAAGCATGTCAGTGGTACATCCTTCCAGCTAAAGCTATTCACCACCACAGAGGCCAAGACACTTACAGACCCCTATATTATGCAGACAATGAGGGATATAGCTGTCATATAAATGTATCAGCTGCACAGGAAAGCTGGAGGTTATGATTGGGTTTTCGGATATTGAACATCTGTGTCCTTCCCCCAAGGGTGTCCTCACCCTGCATACCAAGTTTTATAAGCTTAAAGGAAGATGATGAACTTCTATTTCTTCTTTGTCTTTTCAAAAGAAGCCATCTTCTTTACATGATTTAGACAGTATGTAATTTCAACTTTTATTTATTTTATTTTTTTACAGTGGCATTGTTAGTATATATACAAATATTTCCATGTTTTGTTTTTTTTTTTAACATTACTCTATTTTGAAACTTTTGCCATGTTTTAATATACAAAAACAAGGTCATCCATTTCTACTGTGCATTTCCGCTGTGCACACTGAGTGAAAACAGGCTGTTTTAGGTGCTATCACTTTGAGATCCTTTCTGAAAAGTCTGCTCTGTTCTGATTGGTCTTCTGTTTCGGGCAGCACACATGCATTAGGAAACACAAACCCTCGCTAGACTCCTATTATGTGTGTGTAACGTGTAGCAAGTAAACTTAAATGTGTTAAAATATGACTTCAACATGTTATGGAAGCAAAGGACTAATCAAAAACAAAGCTTGGTTTTGGCTATTTTAGCTATTCAATTACATTTTAAGATTAATCTCAATATTTGAACATTTCTCACTTGAAGCACACAGAAATATTAGAATTCAATATGTGTAGTGCAACTGGAAATTCATTCAGTATCAAATATACTTTTGATGCAAAATAAAATAGAATCCGGAATATCTGCAAAGAGAGAGATTCTTCCACAAGGAGACAGTCCATCACTCATTCATACTCATCCAAGTTATTCAACAAAGATGTGCCAAAATCTGTCACAGTTCCATCCAATATATAGAGCATGTGGAGATCAAAAGCCCACATCAGGTCGGTCTTGCTGCACGTCCCAACACAGACCTGAGGTTTGCTCTCATTCAGGTGAAAAATGGTCTCATCTGTGAGCGGCCTTATCTTCCTCACTTGCAACCTGGGCTCACTCCCCAAACCAATTTACAGAAACTTCCCATCATCTCCACACCAGAGGCATACACACACAGAGAGAGTAATGGGGAGATACTTGTTATAAAAAGCATTGTTATACAGTAGTAGAGAGAATCTTTACCGGTCCATTGAAGGTTTGTTATGCCTTTTTCAAAATACTGTGAGCAGTCTGAATAGACACATTGTGGTACCAATTGTTCTTTTATTGTAGTGACACCTCGCATCCAAAGCTCTAGCTAACGATACACGTCCAATACAATATACTGCCAGTAAAAATGAATGAGCAGCCACTGTGCGTGTTACAGTGAAGCCCAGAGGCTCATGCTTTCACATCTCTGGTGTTGCAGCAGTTTCTTCATGCAATGAGCTTCCTCAGTATTGATCAGTGAAAAAAATTACATGTGGTTATTCAAGGATTCCGCATTTGACCCTTTGTGGTGAACCTGTGATCGTTTAGTCCCTAGCTGGCTGACCTGTTGTGGTAGACCTGAGGGCTTCATTCTGTCGATCAATATTTCAGCGCTGCATAGAATACAATGCAACATATTAAATTGAAATGAAGTTTGTTAAAGCCACATAATATTCGTCTTGTGCTCTGGGTGCACTTATACGCATTAGAGAAATAAATAATGCAAGTTTTTACAAGCGAGGCACTGCCTATTTTGTTCATGTTTCTCTCTCTCAAGGCCAGATTGAAGCTACATTTGCCGCTGACATACATAGTTTGTCTCAGTTTTAACTTTTACAGATATTAGTTTAGTTTAATTTATTTGTTTTCACTTATAAAAAAAAATATGAAATTTCAGAAAAGAAAAAAAAATAAAAGTAAATGCGAAGGAGAGCTGCAAAAAACCCAAGGGGCTTGAACAGGGCAGTTCTCCAGAAGATGCATGACAAGAGTTAAATTATAAGACAATTTAAAAAAGGAAAATCAGAAAAGAGAAACANCAGAAGATGCATGACAAGAGTTAAATTATAAGACAATTTAAAAAAGGAAAATCAGAAAAGAGAAACATGACAGCAAAGCAGAACATTCAAACAATCTCTTAAATATACACAAGTATATGCATACTATTAGAAAATTAAAAAGTGGCCTATGGAAGAATATTTTCATTTTCATTACTCCAAAGTCTTCTTTCATCATTTTATACACTGAGACACTTTATATAAATTTGATCAGTATTAAACAAGAATCATTTAAGCTTCAGATTTTCATGTTGACCTGCCATTAGTGTTATTCTCCAAAACTATCAGTCCTTTCATCTTATCAGAATCATCATCCTGCACAAGAACTTAGTCTGAGTCACATGACATTTGACTCACGCTTCCTCCAAAGTGTGTGATAACAGCAATCTGATCTGATGTCGCACAGTGACATGCAATGAACGTATGTCACTGTGCGACATCTGTGTAAAGTGGTATGATATAAAGTTTGATGCCTGTCAGATTATGCAATGAATGCTACGTCAAGCAGGAAGACACGTGTCCTCATCCATCCGCGCTGGTTTTTAGACATTGGTGGCAACAGCAGTCAAATTGTGAGATTTTGGTGTTAAATTTCTGATATTGTTAGAATTTTGTTGCAGGCTGTCTTTAGGCGCAAGAGCTCTAAGTTGCTCATCAGTGGATGTGTCATACTCTGTACTAGGAGCACCGACCAAAGATTTCATCACAGTTCTCTGATGATTGTTAAATTTTGTTTGCGACAGCCTAAACTTATCGGAGCCTTCACACCCTGAGAGCATCTCAGAGAGAATCAAAGGAAGGAGAGTGACGTTTGACAAGGCTGACATCAGTGCTAAAGACCATTTTCAGGCTTAATGGTTGGCTTCGGTTCTGCTGCTGTCATCCTCCACGGCACCAAGAGCGACATAAGAAGGCACCGACAGAAATGTTCTGCGCGACAGGAGCGTGCCAGGTGGTGTCAGATGAAACGCATCACCTGAACAGGACCTGAACGCGACACCAAGAGGGCGGGCTGGTTCCTGTGATCTGCATCTCAGCATTCTCACAGCCTGAGGGGATAAACAGTGCACTCATTGACTTTCAGGACCAGGGTTGTATTAACGCTGAATACCCTTTTTCTCTGTGTTTGCGGCTTTTTAATACTTTTCCCTTTAGGCTTTTTAGCATTATGTTAATCAAACTAAATGGAAAACACCCTTAAAGGCACTGGATAATGTTTGGCAGATAATACATAATTCTCCTCAGCACGTTTTGCTGACTTAAAGCTTTATTACAAATACTGAGTCAGCTGTCTGTCAAAAATTAACCTTTGACTGTCCTAACGCCATTAGACCTTAATTTCACCAGTGATTACCTGATCTGCTATGTTGCATGAATGTCTCTGTAGGTGAATTCACAAGGCGGTAAACAGACCGCTGCAGCAACACAAACCAAATTAGTAAGAGATGTAGAAGGTTGGGGGTTGGGGGGCTGTTTGAGTTTAATCAATCATCCCCAGTGAAATCAGAGTTTGGAGGATGGGAGGAGGGGAGCACTTGTAGTAGGGATATGGGCTGTTTTGAGAGGAAAAGGAATCCCATTTTTTTTTCTCTTAAGAGGCCACATTGAGCCAGGCTCATTTTTCACCTGGGCATGGCTCATTCATTCATTAAGGAGAGATAGGAGTGTACGCTGCGGATCTGCAGAGCTGCTTCATTACTCTCCGAGGGCTGGAGAGACCAAGACCATCCCCGCCCCCATCAGCCATGATGTGTGTTGAACAGATCTGACTTCCCGCTTGTTATAGCAGTAAGATCACAACTCAGCGACGGTGCTAGCTACATGCTGAGAGAGCAGCGCTGACAAAAGCAACGAGATGCTGATCCACTGAAGACCATAGAGCCCTGAGGAGCAAAATAACAGACAGACCTTTAACTGAAATACTGATAGCTTTCTTACAACAGCATATCTCCACTTAAACTTTCTATTCATCCTTTTAAAGGACCATACCACTCATTTTGCATGTTTGAGCCTAATATATTCCATTTTCATACACATAAGGTTACTGACAACTATTTCCCAAAGGATAAAACCGTATTTCAGCTTTCCTGTAAATCAAATATTCAAGTGATACACCCACCTTAAAAATCAACGTTTCGCCTGCTAGTAGTTATAACTATAATTAATAATAACTAATAAGTAGTTATGATAACTAATAACTGACAATAGCTAATAACTAATAATTAGTTATGAAGTCATGGTTGTTTAAATTTTTTCGATAAACGCAGGTCCTCTGGGACTATGTCCCCGGTGGAGACATACATTCACTCCGCGCTTTTTATTGCTTTTAAACTCTAAAATTACGAAACTTTGAAAAAAAAAAAAAAAAAAANAAAAAACCTAAATACACTGTTGTTCGCAATAATCAATTACCAATCCCAAGAACATTCCAAGTATCAACAAGTTGATTTTAATAGCATACCAGAATGAACTGAAACCAATGGTGGTCTGAAAGGTAGGAAAAAATGTTTTAATTCACTGTTAATGTCATATGCTTTGGGAAATGATTGTCAGTAACCTTATGTGTATGAAAATTGAATATATTAGGCTCAAACATGCTAAATGGGTGGCATGGTCCTTTAAAGGTAAGAAATGTTAAGGCTGGCTTTGCTCCCAGGTAATACCATTATAAAAATGTGCATCCACAATGTATTAAGTCAGTATTGATCAGTGCATCCAGACAGCTTTATTACTCATGTATTTGGTGGTCAAAGGTCCCTCAATTAGCCTCCGGTGCATTAGACCCATTAACATGGCTGAGATGTAGCCATTAGAAAAGCTTTACCTCACATAATTGCTGTCATTTCTCTCTCATTTGGCCACATCATCCATTAACAGAGGTTAATAGTGTTGCAATTATTGTCCCCTCTTGTGACTTGTGGTCAAGTTTCACAGTCATTTCCAGATGTTTCCAGAAAGTCCTCAATGTCATAGACGGCAATGACTTATGCATGTATTGTTACATTTACACGCACACGTAGCGACCGGATTCTGATCTTTTGCTCACGTGGCACATATCAGATCTGTGTTGTGAAGATGTAAATGGTAAAATGGCACGTGGAAATGGAGACTCTCACATGCTGGTGGACTGATGTTAGAGCAGCGTTGTAAACAGGAGACAAATGGTGTCGTCCCTTCTCCCCCGTTGAAGGAAGGGTTCTCCAGTTTGACATAAATGGCCTCCTTTCTCAAAGCAGCTGTCCTCTCTAAGATAGGGACATTCGGATCCTCAAAGCTGTGTTTCTTGGCCAGTAGATGTCTGCTAAGTTCTACATTCTGTCCAGTTTATTGTTTTTGGCTAATCTGATTTCTGATTTGACATATGCCCAGTTAGGATATCCACATGATTTCAGTGCCTGATTTATGTGTTTTAACCCCGTGCTGGGGATTTTTAATTTTTCAAGAGAGTTAAAGTATTACATGTTCCTACACCACAATAACCTGACTTCTTTTCCTTTAAAACTCTTTAATAATGCCTAAAATACATTGTTCCATCAAAACAAAACAAGCTTTTTACCAGCAGACAACAACAATATATTATGAGTTTGTTGAATTTAAAGTTTAATCTGCAACTAGTAGTTCCTTAAGATAAATATGGCAGAGTAAAATGTACATTTCCCTCTGGAATTAAATTTCGTTTGCTGCTTTCCCACTTTAAATTTTGGAGCAGTGTATCTGCTGTGAGTGAGTGTGAGGGTGTGTGTGTGGTATATAGATAGTGTATCTGTGGCGAGGGGTTGTGCAGCCTCTGCATTGGAGCGTGGTGTCAGCGAGAAGCAGTCGCACAGCATTGCTAGCTGGTAACATGTTGACATCTGTCATGCGTGTTTGTTTATTGGCAACGAGGAACACCACGGGAGAGGCAGATATTCACTTCAGATGGAGCTGAAGCCTCCGTCTCAGAGGGAAACCAAGTATGCTGCTGTATAATGCAGGCCTTATGCAGTGGCTGCATCACACACACACACACACACACACATACACATACACACCAATACAAAGACATAATACACACATAGTCCAAAGCAATGACAGGAAGGCCAGGTTCACTTATTCCATGATGGGCTTTTTATCTCACATTATCAAGTGATTTCGAGGAATTTTATTGCAAACCAAAGCACCGACATGATTTATCTCTATAGCGTGCAATGATAAATGCTCCTCCAGAGTAAAAATACTATTTGTGTAATTGGATCATTCTTTGGCCCTCACTCTATAACTCCTCTGTCTGCTGCTGGTAGAGTTATGGCCCTGGTGGCAGGTAATGTTTTACATTAAATGCCAGGCCAGTTTTATATATAGAAAATGGGTGGGAAGGGACTGGGTCTAGCCTGGAGCCATTTGCTTGGTGAGTCCCTGTAGGTGCATCCAATATTGATTGCTTGGGAGTAGAGCGCTCTATCCCCACAGAAAAGCAGCATATGTGGCGAGCGGAGATACCGGGTATTCTCATCCAGCTAAATTTAGCAGCTAATGCAACACCCATGATGACAACTTCCTAGTGGAGGTGCCATGAAACACGACAGACTATGAGTCATAGCCTGTGGAGCTTTGGAGACACATACAGTCCAGCGAAAGAAGTGCTTTATAAAAATAATCCGCTACAAATGTACTATTAATGTTCTACAGTCACAGCCGGCTGTTTTAGCTACAATTACATCATTTTACATCCATATCTGTGTTAAGCACAAACCAGCTTTAAAGGTGAGTAAAGTAAAGCTGGATGAGGAATCATTGTTCTTTGGCTGTTATGTAAAAGCTTTGATAGAAGTGCACCGACATAGATAAGGCTTTTCTGCACCTCAAGAGAAAAATGAGCCTGCATATTTATCTATCCATTAGTCTCTGTCTCTCCCTCTCATCATCTCACATCTCCAGGTATCAGCTACTCTGTAGAGCATGGTAAATGTTTGAGATCTCTTTCTACCAACGAATCAAGATTCCTTTTCAGAGTGGCTGGGCTTATTCTGAAGAAATAACAGTGTTTATCTCCATTTTCACAGCACCACTGAATGTTGAGAGCCCTCGCTCCGTGGCGCTCCAACAAATTATTTCACGTCAAAAGTTCCTGATTTGCATTGCAGCAGCTGAGCCTGGGCTCATCTGATTTTCACTTTGAGCTGTCATAAATCTGCACACTTGGATTAAATGAAAGAGTTGTGATTTTTTTTTTTTTTTTTTTTTTTTTTTTTTGAAGCGTTGGTAGTTTTTGGCAAAGGATGCTGTGCAGTTACAGCAAGTCGTTTTTCTAATCAAAGCATTTTCACAGGGAAATGATGTAAATCATTTTCTTTCATGTGTGCTTAATCACGAGGAGAAAAGGCCTTAATGAGACAAACTTGTTAAGCCTTGTAGGCCAATCAACAAACCCGACTTTAATAAACAATATGAGACCTGCTCAGTGTAGAAAGTGAAGGATTGTTCTCCTGCTATTTCCTCCAATGTGATAGAAAACTTTTGGTAAATTTCTGAAAAGTATTGGAACCTGAAGCAATTATTTCTGACTATGATTTATCATTTGGGAAAACAGTTTCACCAAGCATCTCATTACTTATTAATGACCATGGTTAAAGCTAAATTGGCCCTGGCATGAGATCAGCTCTGTACATACACTGCAGGGATGTACAATTGAAATACTACAGCTGAGCAGACAAGAAGAAAAACCCAGAGTAATTCATCAAGCAAGTGAAAAAGTGTTTGGTCAGCAGGAATAAAATGTCCCTGATTTTCTCCGCTCATTTTCTCCTCCTCCAAACCAGTTAAGGCAGCATTCAGAAAGATGTGTCATTAAGGAAAACAGGGGCCTCTAAAGTTGTAACTCACCTAGACTCTGCAAGGTGTTCAGATGGGGCAATTTAAGTGATTCACAGTGGAACGAGGAAGATGGGAAGAATACCAGCCTCATCTGATAGGTACCTGGGGCGGGAGCCCAGCTTCTGCCCACACAGGTAATTACAATTATGCAAATCGACAACATCGTCAAACCCTGGAACAAAAGCATTGCCACATTTGCAGACTGAAAGCCTCAAGCTGATTTCTCCATACATTTAAATACATGCAAAAGCAGGTACACCAACATTATCATGCTAATGCAATCCAGTAAGATGAGTTAATGATCATTTCATTGCAAGAAATAACATAGACGTCCAGTACAAACACATAGGAAATCATAGGTCTTTCTGAGAAATTGCTCTCTGAATGGCCTGCAATCTTCTTCCTCTTGTTCCTGCTCCAGGCTGCTGGATTACTTTAGCAGGAGATTGAGTTAGTGAAAGTGAAGATTAGGAGAAAACGGAAAAGTAGGAAGAGGAGGTGATGGTGTGTGAGGCTCATACATTAGTTGGCAAAGCGAGTTTGGAGTTTGGAGAGTGAACATGCTGAATACAACATTCTGCCACATTACTAGTACAGCAACTTATCTGTCTTTTTCAAATACATTCATTCAGCCATTATCTGACCCCAGAAATGCTACTAAAAGATTCAACAATGCTGAATCTTTAACCAATAATCAATATTTTTGATATTTACATCAAATCATATGACTCATAGTGGACAGAAACATAGGTCTAGTGAGTTGCACATGCTGCTCTGTCTGTTAAATGTGTAAATAGTCATATGTTTGCTAACAACTTAGACATAACTTCATTCAGTACTGCACATGATATTCAGATTGTTTTCCTGTGCTGCGATTGAGACAAACATGCAGATTAAGCCTTATACATGGGTGGAATTAATAGGTTTTCATCATTCATTAAATATACATTATTATTATTGTTGCTTAATCAGCTTATGAGCGGCATTATGCGGGTGATGATATACACTAAATGCTTACAGCAAATGTAAGAAGAGTAAATTGTTGCAATCGCATAATTTACGTCTGACACTCTGATTACACCAACTTTGATTAATGCTGAGTTTGATCTGATTATGGGTTCATGTAATGTTTTTTAAAAAATGACTTACGATACTGTGTGTCAGTCAGCTTCTTTTTAATCTGCATCTAGTGGCCAAAAATCAACTAATGCATCTTTAAGTTTTCCAGTATCACCAGCACATCAAATTTGTGTACAGACTGATCCAGGTAATTGGGAGGCATTATCTCATATCTTAAAAAAAAAAAAAAAAGTAGTACAAAATAGATTGACAGGGCAAAATATTTCAACAACTGCACAGGTTGTTTAGAAATAAATTTATGTATATATTTAAGTTGTTTGGGCAACAAAGATCAATCTATGTTTGGATTACAGGGTTTTACTAGACATCTCAGAGCTGACAGTCCGTGCTACATCATCTACCCTGCAGCCAACAATGCTCTTTTCCTCTGCCTCGTCATATAGCCTATAGCATAGAAAAAACAGACCCACAGGCTCCCTGAGCAGCCAGGCGAGCACTAATGAGCCAATCTCCTATTAATTTAATTTGGAGCATGGGCTCTTCCATGGAGCCGTGGCTCCGTCTGCCCAGCCTTCGCCTCTTCTCCCAGCTGCACGGCGATTAACTTGTGCACAGCTCAGTGGAATGGCGAGGAGATGCAGACACACTGTTGATGTGGAGGATCTCCACCTTTCCACCACATGTACTCACAGATATATACACCCATAGTTAACTCAACCTCCCTCTCCCTTTACACCCCAATTTAATCTGTTTCCTCGTGAACGTAACATTGATTTGCACGCTTACGATGCTCAACTCATCTACACACACACAAGTGATAATATCTGCAGTACAAGAGCAAACACCATCAATAGATCTTAGATTGCAATTCATGACTAGTTTGTTTAATCTGGTGATGTTCAGTTATCTCAGTAGAAGGAAAGGTGAGAAAGGTGTTTTACTTTTAATAAGACTCTTTCTATTGAGGATCTTTGAAATTAATGGTCTTTATCTACTGATGATTTTCCTTATCGCTTTCTTTGTACCTTCAGCAAGTGTCTGTGGGTTGATTAATCGCTGCCAAATCAGCAAATGAGAATTCATTATGGGTCACCTTGAAAAATGACAACTGAGCTGAATGACAAAGAGAAGGTCATTATGAAAATCAACTGCTTGTCAAAATTTCTTAAAACCTGCTTAATTTGGTGTTAAGGACAAAAATATGCTTTTTTTTATCATCAACTTGTCTCACCTCACAACCTCATATAACCTCAAAAATCCCAGTGGATTCCCAATGAAAGAGTAAAATATGACAGATTTGGAGATGGGACAAGCTGTCAGCTTACACAAATGATATTCGCAAATGTAAAAGTGTTCGCATTTCCCTTTTAAAATCATGATAAATCAATAACTGAATGCTGTACTTGTGGAAATGTGTTTTTTGTTTTTTTGTTTTTTTTTAATTCAATTTGACACTCTTCTTCAGGTGGAGAAATATATCTCACATGGTTGTGTTCTGTGTCTCTGTGTGCATTGATTTCCTAACTTTAATTAACCTTCATGTTTTTCTTTGGATTTGCAGTTCCATGGAAAACTTCATCTGCTGAGACAAGAGGCAAGACCCATCGCTTCATCCAAACAGCAGGTGGAAAATGTACCTTGTCCTTTCATGCAGCACTGTCCAGATGTACAGTAATTCTTTCCTACAAGACACTCTGGTACTCACTGAACTTCTTTCCCTCTATAACAGGATTATCTTTGCTTTGAGATCAGTGAGGCAAGCTGACATCTACATTTCTAGACTTTCTGAATGAATAGAAAGAACATTCAAGCACAATTTGCCCGTTTACAGACAATTTGCTTTTACTTGCGTTTATGCAAAGAGAAGGATTTATAGAAATCCTCTGTGCCTTCTGTCCCCAACTCTGTCTTTCCTGATCTCCCCCTGGGGAAAGAAGTGATAACAAAGGCAGAAAAAATGCTGCTGAAGTGCACTGTAAATATTTATGCACCAAATCATTCTGTAATGCTGCTCAGTTTTCCTAAACTTGCTCTGAAAAATTGGATGACGCCCGTTTGCTCTTGAGTGAGGTGTTCTGGAAACTGGCCCATGCTAATCTCCTCAGAATTCCCTCCGTTTAATACCAGCGCTGTAACATATTGATGAGGGAATTTCCATTTTTGCTGAAATAAATCATCTCACCAGACATAAACGGAACACACTCAAGATATGGAAAATCATTATTTATCCTTGTACTCATTTATTACTACTTTGGCCAATCGTGTTTTCAGGCTGGCCTCTGAAGCGGCAAGGTTCAGCCTTCAAATTTATTCCACCTTATCCATGGCAGGCAACTAAATTTATTAGGGGTAAAAATTATTTTATGATGAACCTCGCACAGATTGGCTCCGAGAAGGGGTAGATTAGTTATGTCATGTGCCATCGCTGTAATGGGATGTGAGAAGAGAAGAAAGACTCAAACTATGTCCTGTACAGGATGCTGTGCAGTTGGTGGTCAATAGGGCTTTGAATAAAAAGAGATAGATAAAAAAGGGAGAGAAACAGAGAGAGAGAGAGAATAGAATCCCACCCGTGACGAAAAACCACAGCTCGGGGCACACATCGCTCATGCATCTAGCAGAGAATGAAACTACGGCTGCCTGATTTGTGCCTAATAAAGTTGTCACATCCTATCAGGATTCACATCTACTACAGGCAGTACAAGCCTCCAGTCTGGTGATCAGGGCCAGCCGGTAGTGGACAACACCGCCAAGTGATGGATGATGGGAAAGAGCCCTGCATTTGGAAGGTGAGGGCCAGATGATGGGAAGTGATACGGGTGAAGGATGGACGGTCTTGGGTGTTTCTGCTCGATTTATTAGGGGGTTGTAAGCATGCAAGAATCACGGCGGTGATGATGGTGGAGCTAGTCAGCTCATCACGTTCCTCTTGAGAATTTTTACAGATACAGTCCACTTCCTTGGAGCAGCGGAGGATGATCTCAGCCTGCCCACACAGATAATGACTGTTAGGGAGGTGTGAATGTAGTGCACATCTGCTGGAAGACAGGTCCTGCCCTGTGATGCATATTTCCTTTGCCTATGCTCTCATTATAGGAGGCATTATCCACGGCCTGACCTCTAGAGGGAGGCAGTGTGTGGAGTCAGAGGAAGCAGCATGTCTGCCCGCAGAAGCCACAAAGACTGTTCCAAACAGGATATATTTAGAGGATAAGTGGTCTAAGAGACTAAAAGGCTTCAGGGCCTTAAGGTCCCAAAGGTCCCTCTTAAGATCATACATTCACAGCTTCTGTGTTTGCTTAACGCAATCTTTTTCGTGCTTTAAATCACCGAACATGTCAGAGTTTTTCCTTTTTCTGATAGACTTTAATGTGCGGGTGTTTCCACGGGTGTTCTCTTTACATGCTCTGAATCCACACCTAGATTAATGATAATGTCAAATTGTTCCTTTATCATTGCATTGCAGATATCAATAGATTTGATTTGATTTTGATTTGATTTTGATTTATTTCGAACATGCTGAAATATGCAGAACAAATACACAAAACAAAAGAGTAACAAATAACATGTAACTTTAATATATATCAAACTCTGAAAACACAATTTCTTAGGTCAACATAAACATCAAGCAAAATATATATATATTTTTTTTATATATACATTACATGTTCAAAAAGGAGTAGGAAGAAGTATATACTTATTAAATCCTACCCCTTCTCCATCACTCAAACAATTTTCTCAAATTTTAACATGTATACAACACATAAACAGACTTAACAGACTTAAGCTACTACTCCGTATCCATCCAAAGCTACTAATCCAGTCAATCAGACATAACTTAACAAGTACCTCCCGCTCCTACCAACCCATCCACCTCACTATACCTCTCAAAAATGATCTTTTTGTACATTTTCTTAAATTGATATATAGTTTTACTCTGTTTAAGTTCAGTAACCAAACTGTTCCACAATTTCACCCCACAGATTGAAATACACATACTCTTCATGGTGGTACGAACACAACAATTTTTAAAGTTGGACTCTCCCCTTAAATTATAGCCCCCCCCTCTCTGTCTGAGAACATTCTTTGTATGTTACCTGGCAATAAATTATTTCTTGCTTTGTACATTATTACATTACATTATTACATTAGATATTTAATTTCTCATGAGATCCCAGTGCATAGTTTATGGGTCTATTGAATAAAAAATTATTCATCACTGTTGCTTCCTCAACTCTCAAAACACAACAGGCTCTCTCTCCTACAGTTATCAGTTTTTATTGCTTTTCTTAACTGCATTTTTTTTTTTTTTTTTNTTTTTTTTTTTTTTTTATGCATGCTTTATAGGTTCATCACAAAGATTTGCGGTTGCATTTCCTTATCAAAACTTCTCAATTGCAAAGTTGGAAAACCAGATGATGCTCAGCCTCTCTATCATAATATATTTCAAGTTTGTGCAATATCTGAGTAAAACAGGCCAGATATGATTGAGAGTTTGGAAGTCTAAATCAATCACATTTGGCGTATTACTCAGAGTTTACAGAAATTGCTTTCATCTGTAGCTTGGTGACGATGTTGTCGCATTAAACATGTCGAAGAACGTACATCATCACAAGGAGTTCACAACAGACGACCACTGATAAAGCACTATCACTGTATTATGTTTTTTTTGTTTTTTTTTTTTGGAGAATTTTTGGACGGTTTCAAAATATGACAGTATGACTCTCAAGAGTTGCACTTCCTGTATATGTTCACCGGGTCCTGACAATCTTGGGGAGGGAGATGGCTTCATAATTGCTGTCTTTGCAGCAGACCTGACATTCAGGAAGCTCTCAGTATGTACCCCTGGACTCTGCTGATGTTGTGGACTCAGGATAACTTGTGTGTAAGCTACAGTCACAGTCAGCCTCACTAATCACGTTTCATTTAACCGTGACACAGACAAGGCCATGTACAACACAGATATATGGCTTAGTCCAATTTAGTAACTATGGATTAGCTTTCATCACATGAAACAAATTAATAGAAGAACAGGCTCAAAATACAAATCGGCGGAGCTGGAGATATCAGTTTTCCTGATTCCAGTTGAATTTACCATCTTGAAGCCTTAAAAATAACAACAACTTAATCTTGAATCATTGGAATCAACATCTTGAAGCTTAAGCCAGCACATTTCCCTTTCAGTTTGCATATCAGAATCTGTGTTGTTATTGCACATTGCATGTCGTTCATATTAGTTCCTGAAGAGGTAATGACTGTTTGGATGGTTCAAAGGTGATTAAGAATTATTAAAAATTCTTGAAATAAAAGAAACTAATCTCCACAGGTGGAACGTACTTGATGTGTACTGCACTTGTACTTTACTTGAGTAATTCTATTTTAATCTTTTTATGCCTATTAATTGCATTTCAGTGGAAAATGTTGTATCTCACTTTGCATCTCGGCCTTTTTCTCAGCTCAAAGGGAAAAGGGTAGGTGATTTTTTTTTTTTTTTTTTTTTTCTTAAATGAGCATGCAATCCTTCAGTTGAGCTGAAAGCATGAAAATCCCCCAAATCGTAGATAAAACTGGAGCTACTTGTACCTGCTTTTTTGTGTAGAAAACTTCCAAAACTCCCAATTTAGGGACTTTTTTTTTCTGTTTCTCAAGAGAATTGAAGCTATGAGGCTGTCATGTATGGATACATGTCCACAGCTGTCTCTATATACTTTGTCAAAGTTCTGAATTGCTGGAATTGGCATTGTGAAGGTAGTATGAGAATCCTTTAGATCTCCACTTTGACCTCACTGTGAATACTGTTGATGATATTAGTACCTGTTAAGGTATGGACTTCATTTACAATCATACAGTATATATATATGTACTGTTTCAAAATTTATCATCCTCTCTTAGTAAGGAGAACAGACTGTCTTGGTTTCATTTTCACCGATGAAAGATCTCTAACTTACTACAGAGTTTGTCTAGTTATTTTATCTTCAGAAATCACCTGGAAGGGCTGCATGACCTGCCAATTATATAAATCGGTGCTGTAATTTGAGCGTTATTGTCTGGAACATTTTGGATAGGTGAAGAGGAAAGAGTACATTTTAGTCAAGCTCTTTCGAGACTTTTTAATGGACACAGACAGTGTAGTTCTGCTGCCTGAGCCCAAGTCTAATAGAGTGAAAATGGAGGTGCTGGGCTGTCATACTTTTACAGTTTTGACAGGGGGAAACTTTCTCTGACATATAAAAAACCCTATATAGGGTTTCTCTGCATCTGCCCTGTTGTGCTGTTCTTTCAGCATTAGAGACAAGCTCTTACTTTTGCCATAATTCTATAATGCTGGGAAGAAAAGTGTAATTTAAATCTTCTCTACAAATAATAGAATATATCTGAACTGCCCTGAAACTGCCCTTTTTGATTCATCCTTTACTTCCAAAACACATTTACATCAACATGTAACACATTGAATTTACCTGCTTCAAGCTTTCCAAGGGGGAGCTTTACGTAAAACAGTCTGTTTTTACTCAGTGTGCACTGTGGTGTTGCAGCAAGGCAGAGCAGAAGTTGATCTGTGGGTTTTTTGCTCAATGAAGCAAGCATTGCAGAAGTTTCAATATAGACCGTAAATGAAAATAAGAACATCTGTATATGTTCTCTTCAAGATACTGAAAGAAAACTACTGCCATCAATAACTGCACTCAATTTAAACTGCATATGAACTTTCAGTTGCCCAGTCAAGGAGTCGTTTCTGTCATGTATGTCACATTAGCATAATGAGCGGCAGAGACATGGGCAGTAATCAGCTTTGTCCTTATTACCATCCGGGTATAAAATGTCAGAGTTACACTTGTAATATAGTTTATTGCAATCACATAAAACCGTTTTAATACCTGCACTAGGCTGCTGTGTGTGTGTGTGTGTGTGTGTGTGTGTGTGTGTGTGTGTGTGTGTGTGTGTGTGCATGCTTGCGTGCATGAGAGAAGGGGTGTTGTAAAAGGGAGCTACAGGCAGGAGGATGGGAGAATGACTGAATCTCATTTGCAGCATTTTTACTCTCGTCATAGAGCCATATTGAATTTTCTCGAAATGGTGTCTTTTATAGTCCCCTTCATCCTGTGGCTAGATTGGTTTTTCTATGGCACTGGTGATTTCATGTAATGAGCGCTGTACAACTATCTTTGTCATTGCCTATATTTCACAAGGAAAGACTGAAGAGAAGATATATGCACTTGACTTCATTGGGAGAATGAGGCGAGGGGGCAGAAAACAGAGAAAGGGAAGCAGATGAAGAGGCACTAGTGTTGAATCCATGGCAAAAAAGGCAGCTGTAACAACTTTGAACTTGTCGCCCTGCCCTTGATCCTACACACATCAAGGTAAAATAATGATTGTTGCAACCTCCCCCTCTTACCTTATTGTGCAGCTGATCCCCTATTCATTACAAGACTAATTGTGCAGTTCTTCCAAATGGTGCATGAAAATGGAACTGCTCTGAAACAACAGGTGTTGCCTTGGCTACTTCTCTTCCCTTGGTGCATGGGACATTTAAATGTCCATGGAGGTATATTATTTATCCCTTGAATAGCACCTTAAAAGCTGGAGAAATTCAGTGTATTGGGTGGTTGCTACCTTTCACAAGGGTTAAATGTAAGTCATTCAGTGGGAGGATTTGATCTATCCACTAGGATTTGTCATCAAAGTGACAACAACTTTCTTAGTTATTTTTCTCCTAAGTAGATCATTAACATTGACATGACAGCTATAAAACCTCCAAATAAGAATTTCACAGAATCTAAAAAAGGTTACACAGCAGATGAGCAAAACTATGTATTGCACCAGTACAATTAATTGTATTATAAAAAGAAGGGGGTGTATGAATTGTTGGTTGAGTTAAATTTATAAGTAGAAATTATTTTGTACAGAGAAAAACAAAAAATACAGTATAGTGCTGTTCAGCTGGAGCAAGACACATTTCAACCTCACTCTTTGAGATGAGACGTTAAAACAGAAGTACAAAGCAATTTAAAGAAGGAAGTATGTGAGCAATATATAAAAGTGTCAGAGGAACTAAAACAATATGTTTTAGTTATGTATGAATTTTTATGAAGGGATGTCAAATGTAGAACATGACCAGTTTCATCCCTCTACCTCCAATAAAAGAGGTTCATTTTAAAACAATTCTCAATATACACCTTGAGGATTATCTTGAATTTTGAATGTAATTAATGTAAATTCTGTAATAATGATATAACACTCAACACCTTTTTTAACAGATGTGATGTAATTATTTGGTAAAGACTATATAACACTTGGTTACCTGGAATATAACTCCTGTCTTCTCATTAAAGAATATTTCTGTGACAGTATAATAGCTTAATTCCATTTATGTAAATCTTCAAAGGTTGCTCCAAGATCCTCAGCTTTGTTTTGGAATTTTTAGTTATGTCTTTAAAACACTTAAAACTATTAAAAAACAAAAAAAAGTTTTGGAGAAAAGGCTATTTTTGATGGTGAATTATCCTTCATGTAATTATCCTTATGTTTACTTTATTTACACTGTGTTGCGTTTTATATTTACATCTCCTGTTTTGATTGGTTCTTTTTTTTATTGTTCTTTAGTTAATCGGGAGGAAAAATAACAGTAGCTGCTGACAATGGAGGCTGCGTTCCTGTTACACAGCAAAAATAGGAAAGAAGATATATTGTTTGAAATTTTGGGTGGTAATTTAATATTTCTTTGTATTAAGGAAGTATTAGTATTTAATATTCCTTGGAGAGCGCAGCGATCATTTGTCTCATGTAGCTACAAATGCATAAAATGTAGAAATAATTGTCATCAAGACTAAATAAACGACAGATTTAGATTTAGGACTTTGTTTCAGTTAGCTAGGAAGCTTAAAAGTCGCTCTGTATCTTTAGTACGTGAATGTAGCATGAAGCACCCCTTTAGTAAAAGTTCACTTCCGGGTATACGGCATCGGAAACACTTCTCTCTTGCAGAAAGGCGGATCCCTCTCTGGTACTTTGCCTTTCACAACTTCTTTTCGCACAATTTTGACCCCCGCTTTTTTTTTTCCTTTTTTTTTTGTGCTTTGTCAATTCGCTGCGTTTGAAGACGTTATCATTTAACGTAACGATTTTCCTGCTGCAAAACAGGGAGGGAGCAAACCTCAGCTAAGTTGACTTTTTTTTTTTAACACAGGAAGATGGAAGATAAGGAATTGGTGTGGGCACTGAAGAATGGGGACCTGGATGAGGTCAAAATCAAACTAGTAACGGTAAGCCAAGTCTGCTATTGGGAGAGATGAGCTCTTCGTCGAGCTGTGTGCTGTAGTTTTCTGACAAAAGCATTTTTACTTCGCTAGGATAAGTAGCATTAGTTGGCTTGGTAGCTAGCTAGCTATGTGGCTAGCTAACGTTAGCTGGAGTTGGATAATGAGGTAATATGATGGTAGCTAGCTATCGTTGCTGGTTATGGTGACTTTGAATGTGAAATCGGATTGAAATAATTTCAGAGCCAGATATTACAATGCTACCATACTTTCCATGGAGAAAAGGATGGCACTTGACTAGTTATTTATCCAAGTAGCTAATCAACAATGTTTGCCTTAACCTCATAGTAATTATGTGAAGTGAATGTTCGTTTGTTGCGTTTGTTTATATTTGCTGAACAGCATGTTTAATTTAGCTAGAAAATGTTATCATTAGTGGCTACTTTACGCTGAAAGCAACCTGTTGGTAAGCTAGCAATGATAGCATCAGCAGGGTCGCGGAAAAATATTGTGGATAAACAGCTATCACCTGAGTCTATTGTGCTGTCAACAACAATAACATGGACATTTGTGTACAACGGAAACGTTACCGGAGTATTTATGTTGTCGACAGAAATAGTTTATGCTTTTACAGCTACGTTTAGCTTATTGCTAGTGAGCTAATCGAAGATACAGGCCCACTGTAGTTGGGCGGTGTTCCAGATTAACTAGTGACCATATTAACTGGTGACTTTAGCCCTAATGGTTAATTGTAGCAATAGGGATAGATATTGAAATTACGATAATAACTTGTGGTCGATCAATATTAATGTACATTTGTGTATGGTCCTTTATATTGTGTTAGACTTGAGTAATGTGTTTATTTGTATCTCCTGGCGAATTTGTATATAATGATGTCTCGTACAAACATTCAATAAGAAATGTTAAAAACAGAGGGAGATAATTTACTTGGCCCCACAAATTCCTTATTATCCAATTTCATCAACAGGAAAATGAAAAAAAGAATTTAATTATGTAGTTCTCTTCCTGTTTTCGACATCTAGCATCATTGCATGCAACACTGACTCATTTATGGTAAATTTACCAGTTAACTTTCTAACGGAACATGCACGTTTATTGCTAGCCAGTTTAATATCTTAGGAAGATGTTGATTAAAAATAAGCTTTGCCTGAAATCAGAAACACTTGTGAGGCCAACCAGATTTCACTGCAAGGTCAAAATGCACTTTGTTTCTTATATCTATTTATAGCAAAGATTAATAACATGTGGTCTTATCTCTGCTAGAGGAGATGCTTTGCTTTTAGAAAAAGGCCCACAGTAAGGTAATACAAGGTACTTGTACACACATGGGTAAAAACACAACAATCTCACTCTTTTCATAGTGAGATATTTTAGTTTTATTGGCTCTTGGAGCTGCAGTACTTAAAGTCACTTTTACACACTATTAAAAGATGCTGAGACTTAGTGCCTAATGGATTTGGTGGCACTGGGTGACTCTTTAACATTACACAGAGTTAAATATTAATTGGTTTGTTTTAGTGATAAATGTAGTGTGATATGTTCTCATTGCTTCTTTTGTCTGAAAGGCAATAAGTCCACATTTGAGAAGCTGAAACAAGCAAATGTTTGATATCTTTATTTATGACTAAAATAACCTATTGATTTAAATAAATTTTATCAAGTGACTAATCAAAAATTGTTTCTGTACAAATTACGATAGCCAAAATCCAGTTTCATATTAACATGTCAATATTATCACTATACAGTTCCACTGTTTCCTCAGTTCCTTCTTCAGTTGTCAACTTGGGTTTAATAGATGTGCTCTTAGTAGCCCCAGGGGAGCAAGGTAGCCAGATCAGGTGTTCTCATAGGAGAGTTGTGTAACAAGATACAGGCTAACTCTTTCTCCCAGGATTCAACATTCTACTGATGTGTTGTCATATGGAGGCTCATTTTTGTTTTGTGTGTTTTCCTCACCCGCCTCCATTGTTGCATAAATTTTTATTGTGTGGCATATAGTTTTGAGTCAAGAGCACTGACAGCCATGGTTGTAACCGATATTAGATTTGTTAGGCATCGTCACTGGAAGGCTACCTGGTACATACAATAGGTTGTGTTTGTGTGGCTAATGTGAGTGTTCCTGTTTTAAGTAAATGACGTTCCTCAGATCGCTGTTTAATGCACATTATTGGCTTGTTACAGCATTTGGTTTGTTTCAACTCATTTCTCAGTTATGTTTCTGTTTTGCAGGCTGCAGATGTGAACAGGACCTTAGAAGGTGGGAGGAAAGCTCTGCACTATGCTGTAGACTTTGGTCACACACAGGTTGTGGAGTTCCTCATCCAAAAGGGAGCAGATATCAATGTAAGAACCACAGCAACCAGCTTCTGAGTGGAGCAGATATTTCTCAGTTCATCCCACTCATTCCTTTTGCATTCATTTGCCTACTGCCCAGCGCTCCAGTGATACAAAAAATAACAGTGCCTATTCTGCCCCTCCTCACATTCAAAGCCAATGAGTAAACAGGCTGATTTTATTTTAGAGTTAAAAAGAACAAAGAAAAAAAAAGTTTGCCAGTTTAAACCAGTTTGTCATATCTTGTTACAGTTGTCACCTATTCTTACATTCAACAATTGTCTAGGCTGGCAAGATGTGATGTTTAGCTTGATTGGCCTCCTGAGCCTCCGTAGTCTCTTCTGGTGTTGTGGTGGAGATTGATCCATGTCCACTTAAAGGCCATTTACCCATCCAACAGGATCCACATCTGCAGTTCTACTCGGAGCAGTTTTGTAATTTGCCTGTGCTTTTTCCAAAGGTTTCACATGCCTTTTCAGTAACCTGTGGAGAACTGAATTTGCAAAAAAGCAGGAATATTTGACCTTACACATTGTTGCTAAATATGAAAACAACTATGGACAATCAATAATGGGACAATTTTCAGATCGCTAGTGCACCATAGTGAGTTTTCATTATTTATGATTATTTGTTTTTATAAAGGGAGCAACATGCCTTTATGTCGGATGTATGATATGTTGATATATGAAGCCTGTCTCTGCAGTTCTCTTATCTTTTTCCTCTTTTTGTCTCTCCAACTCGCATCTTTCTCACACACTTCCCCTCCAGGCCCCAGACAAACACGGGCTCACACCTTTGCTCTGTGCCTGTTACGAGGGTCAACTCGCCTGCGCCAAGATCCTGCTAGAAAAGGTTGGTACCCTGTTTTGAGCATGAATACACAGTCACATCACAAAAAGGTCCACGTGTCCTTCACCCATCAGTGTGTGTTGGTGTCAGAGGCTGCATGTATGCTGATGAGGTAAGTCACTGGACAAAAGGCTCTTTACCAGAGTCCTGTGGAGGCTGTGCCGGAATGTTCCAAGAGCATCACACAATATCGCTGCTGCTGAGTGCATAACCTTTTGTTTCAACTAAATCTCTTTCCCACCCTTCCACCTCTGCCTCCTGCAATTGCTTTAACCCTGAAAGTTTTTAAATTGTTACCTTTCACACACACACACACACACACACAGTCACAGCTGTGAAGATAGAGACAATACTGGGTCAGGCACAGCTGGCATAAGCAAGAGTGAAGAAACACATTTTAAAAGAACAGCATAATAAATATCCATTAAAACCAACATAATCCAGTAGTAGAAAGCACATATGTGCAGTCCCATTAAAGTCAAATAGAAAGTCTCATTTACAAGTGAAGGAGCTATTTTTTGTTTCTTCCCTAAGTTTAGTTGTATTTTTTACATTCCAGTTAGACAAGACACATACATATCTGATCGATTTGTTGTGTTCCATGCCAGCAAATGAACCAAACTAAAGTGGAATTAATGCTCCGTGGAAAATGACAATAACACGAGACTTGACTTTGAGTTGTGTGGTTTTTTTTTTTTTTTTTTTTNTTTTTTTTTTTTTTTTTTTCGGTTTTTTTTTTCTGGTGCTCATCTGTCACGTGATGCTTATGTTTCATTAGAATACTGTTTTGTTTTGTATCTCAATAGAGTTAAGTGGAAAACTAGCTTATTCGTCACAGTCATTCCAGTGGAACCATGCCTGAGCTTCAGCTAAACAATGATAACATTGCTCACAAATGCTGCACATGCTCATCCTTATGGTGGGAGTGAATTGTTTATTATTTATTGGATCCTCATTAGCTTCCGAAATATAGTTGCTAGTCTTCCTGGGGTCCATCAACATATATAATTAGATACATACAAGAAAACAAATAAGTCAAACAGACAGAAAATATACAAATTATAAAGGTATTGCGTAACCTTTAAAACCGTTAAGCAATTGAGTTCATGTGCATCTCATTAGACAAATACATAAAATCTCAAAACAATACACAGAACACCTCAAAGATGGGTCTCAAAGATCAGATTAGCTGATTTCCTTCAGGAAATGTTTTGCTTGTATTTTAAACCTTTTTCTGTTCTTAATGTGCGTAATATGAAATGGCAATGAGTTCCAGTCAGATGAGGCTCTGTACAGGACTGTCTCTCAGGTAGTTTGTGTTTGATTTGGGAAGAGAGAGGTAGCCATACTTTGCATTTCTTGTTTGATAATTGCATTTGTGATTTGTATATTCAAGCTGATATAAAAAAATAAAAGAAGATGGTTTTCTAATGAAAAGAATAGTACTAAAACAAAGTTTGGTTTGGACTCATAACCATGATGGATTAGAGTGCATTTGATCTGTACTTTTATAAAATGAACAATGCAGAGCTAATCTGGCTGCTCTGTTCTAAACCACCTGAAGCTTTCTTATATCTTACTTACTGCAGATCAAACCACAGAGCAGTCAAGGTGAGTTTGTACTAATGACGATGCCACCATTTTTATAGTATCTGGAGGAATAAATAATCCTATACTTATAGTTCTTCCCTTTTTCTTCACAACATTATCAACTTGAGGAGACAAAGAGAGGTGGTGATCCAGAATAATACCTAAAAGCCTGGTTTCTTGTTCTAATTGGAGACCATGTAGTAATAGTTTTAGCTGTGGTCCACCAGCTAGTTTGGCTGAATGAATGAAGAGGACAGCACTAATGTTATTTAGATTCTACATTCATGTCTGTAACACGGTGTGTCTGTTGGTGTGAGAGGAAGAGAGATGAGGTCCGGAAGCTCGGGGTGATGATATTCCCAGTGAGTGAGCAGCTGTCTGCTTCCAGCCATGCTCAATGAGGCAAGCCGAATGAAGCTCCTCCACAGAGCCGTTTCACGCTAACATCCTCTTAGCTTAATGAAAGGAGTGCAGATAAGTTAAAGAGTCATTTCTCTGTCATTGTTCAGGATTCATTGCATACTCTGCGTTGCGAGATGCTGTCAGTAAAGCTAAACTGTTTCTAAAGGCTGCTTGCTAATGTTTGAAAACTATCTATGGATCACTTAAAACTTTGTTAAGCCACATAACCATGGAAAAAACACTAAATTTTTACATTGATGCTCATAAGTAAGCACAGCATTAACAGCGTTTCCCACAGGTTGAGAATCTATTTGTGGTATTTGGCCTTGAGGGAGGGTTATGCTGACACTTGAAACTTGGCTGCAAAACAGCTTTCGTTCATGAAATGAAGTAATTTTCCTTGTTTATAGTACATATGCACCATTTAGGCAGACTTCCAGTCACAGTTTGAACTTCATTTCAAGGAAGAAATAACACTTCTCTCTCATGTCAGCTAAAAATGAAGAAATACAGGCGGTACTTGAAGCCAGATCTCTGCTCTTCACTTGTTGATGAGTTGTCAGTGGGAGTTTGTATGTCACATTGTCACTTATCCTCCAGACATTACAATGACAGAATTCAGGTTGAAAATCAGAAATAGAGTTCACTGCTGACTTCTGTTTTTCTGTATTTCTTCGAAGCTCTTTTGGAACATCCTTAAAAATCTAGTGACTTTGCCATCATATGACGAGACAGGCAGACCTGTATGTCAGCCGTGGCTCATCTGATCAGGGATTATGGTGGAGGGCAAAGATACGAGTGAACCCATAACGCTTCTTATGGGTCCTCACTGATCTCCACTCGGCAGCAACAGGGATTTACACTCCAATACTGCCAAAGGTCAGCAGTCGCCACAGGAACCAGATCGCAGTACACCTTGAAGCTCTAAAAACTCGCCATGTAAGAAGAGGTGAATAGTTTGTCCCTCAGTCACACCATTATCTGAGCTCTGCATAGCCACTCTGCCTCAAAACACATTTAGCACTACAGATAAAGCAAATTGATTTTGTTTAATGTCAGATATTCTTGTTGGCAGACGAACTAGCTTGGTTCGGCAGGGAGTGCATGGGAGCTGACCACTGCACCTCGGCTGGAAGCGGTGCTGTTATTGGCTCTGAATTATAAAAGGCCATTTTAACCCCGTTGATGACCCAGCCGTCAGATCTTGGCCAACAGTGCTGAATGTAGCTCAGAGAGACAATCACTGGCAGGGAAGTTCATTTAAAACAATGAATGGTCGTTCATAACTTGATGGCACACATGGAAATGCACATAGATCTTTTCCTTTTAACAGGAACTGTGCACCTGGTCACTAAGAGGAAACACAGTTTAACTCTTGGCTGTATATCTTTTAGACAAAAGGTGGGTAAGATTACAGGAAATGAGTTGTAAGGTTGTGCAAATAGCCACTTCCTGCTGTTGGCACCGCTGTTGTAAATTGGTGTAAGCTGGTGATAATGTGATCCATAATACTTAATCCTGCATCATTCCATTCACATTGAAGTCATGGTTACTCTTGATATTTTTGATCTACATGGCACAAACTACATGACGGTATGAATTCCAAGCTGCCTAAATGACGGCTGCCATCTCAAAGTTCCCCCCAACTATCCCAGCCAAGGTTTAGCCCGGCTCCTTAACCACATTTCTTCTACTGTAGCTGTCACACACACACACACACACACACACACACACACACACACACACACACACCACTCCAGCTCAGATATTGATCCTTCTCTCTTTGCCGCGTGCTGTGAAATCTGCCCTTTCACAAGCCTGCAGTGTTTGAGCGGTGCCAGCAGGTCAACAGTCCCATACACTGATCGCATGAATAATCCGTCATGAATGGTGTCCTGACCCGATATTTGAAGACGTATGCGTGGGAAACCTTTTGAGTCCATTCACTGGTGCCATAATGAAAACTTAATGGACACTTTGGTAGGACAGCAGCATTATATTAACGACACGGCGCCGCTTTGCAGCTCCATAATCCACCATGGTGAGTATCTGGGTTTGACTGGAGACACTGAGGGAGTCCATTCTCATTCATTAGGCTGCGTCACACTCGGATACTAGCTTCTCTTTGACTGGATAATGTTTGGACGGTAAGGGTTATTCAAGTTGGAGAAGCTCATCACTGTAAGTGGTGTCAGGAGAATGCCGCTGCACTGTACAGCAGGCTGCATCCTGAGAGGCAGGAAAGAGGAGAGTTATGGGCCGTAGCTGTTATGGAAGTCTGGGCTAAATGTCCAGAGGGAGTATCAATCACAAACAGAAGTACTAGAACACAGTTTAGGGCTGTGCATATGTTGAATGCAAGGGAATGTGTATTATGAGAAGCTTTAGCCTCCAATATTGCAGCACACACTGGGTGTATAAGTGCTTATCAGACTGTTTGTTTGTTTGCAGTCAGAGGTTGTATTGATGGTCTGAGGCTCAGGTCAACACATGGTGCTGCCACTTGCCATCTAATTGAGGCCTGTAGAGTCAATTACCAGGTATGGTTTTCTCGTGGCTATACTAATGACTTCCCCAGAGCTGCAGAAAGAGGGGGTAAAGGGAGCTTCCTTCTATTTTCACATCCTGCCTTTTACCCCATGAGCACACCAGAGAGGAGAGCGAGTGAGTCCTCAGAAAGTTGAAGTTGACTGACACTACAAGCACAAGAGCACTGTTTATGTTCAGGTCAACTGTGTTTTTCTTAAAAAAAAAAAATTAAAAAGATAAAGCTCTCGCCTGTTTAGATCCTCCACTTGGAGGATCTCTTCAGTGGAGCAGGATAATCATGTTTTCTTGACAATAACTCGAGGAACTTCATGTTCTACAAGTTTTCTGCTTTTTATTCCATCATCCACCCACAACTTGAACTTTTGTTGACTAGAATGGAAAATACAACTGCATTTAAAGGACCATACCATCCATTTTGCATGTTTGAGCCTAATATATTCAATTTTCATACTATTGGAATAGAATGGTGAATTAAAAAAATCAACTTGTTGATACTTGAAACGTTCTTGGGATAGGTAATCCATCATCACGAACAAGATGTGTATTCAGGTTTTTTTCGAAGTTGCGTAATTTTAACGATTAAGTGCAATAAAAAGAGCGGAGTGAATGTATGTATCCACCGGTGAATATAGTCCCAAAAGAAGACCTGTGTTTACTGAAAAATTTAAACAACCGTAACTTCATCAGGCGCTGTATAACTATTAGCAGGCAAAACATCGATTTTTAAGGTGGGTGTATCACTTGAATATTTGATTTTGAATGATTAAGAGATTTTGCAAAATATCAGGAAACCTGAAATACAGTTTTATCCTTTGGGAAATGATTGTCAGTAACATTATGTGTATGAAAATTGAATATATTAGTTTCAAACATGCAAAATGGCCAGTATGGTCCTTTAATGTTCCAACTTGTAGCCATAACCTGAGTGAGATTTTAGCATCATAAGATATGGATTTTGTTAGAATATTCTGCATTACCACACTTAAACCCAGAGACAAGAGATGCAAGTATTTTTGATATATTTGTAGTTGTATTGCTTTACATAAAAACCAAAACAATACAGTTGTAAGTGGTAAAATCTGTATATTTATAAGTACATTTTACTGTTTGTACTTGATTTGTTACAACACCAAGGAGGAGCCTCAACCCAGACACAAAGAGGACATTCCTATTCGGCTTGCTTGTCCTTAAACACAATTTACATTATAGGCAAACACATGTACAGACATTGTACAGGCAAAGCAGAGATGCGTTCCAGGATGTTATGAATTGGAAAAACCCATTTTCTACTTTGGCTTACTTCCTCTTTCCAATTACAGATGTAGATCTGGTGGGTTACTCACTCAGCCCTGTTAAATCTCCTGTTTGAGACACGCTCGGTTGCTCCTGTTGCATGGAATCTGACAACTGTCCTCACATGGTGCCACTCGAACTGGGTCACACTGCTCTTCTGATAGCCTGCTTCTCCACGCAACAATGGAGCCTCTCTGCTTTGGCTCTCTAAGCCCTTTGCTAAGAGGCTAAAGTTGGCAGGCCAAACAAAGTGTTGTCTGTGTTTCTGATGCTCAGTCAATCTGTTGTCACCGCGCACAGCCCGTCTCATTCCTTGCATCTTCAAGTAATCGGACCAAACAGTCATTTGCAAAAATTTTTTTTTTTTTTTTTTTGAAAGTTTTGAAACATCCATGTAACTCCATGGGGAATATTTAAACTGATCCCTGAGCTGCTCTTTGTGGTAAAGGCATGATGCTACAATGAAGACGTGGGGTCTTTCTGGGATATTTAATAATGATCTGTCTCCTCCACAGGGAGCCGACAAAGAGATAAAAGGACCAAACGGCATTAGTGCTTTCGAAGCTGCTGAGTGTGAAGCCATCAAGGCTCTGCTAGTGAGCAACTGAGACAGCAGCATGGAGGGTGGCTGGACAGGCGGGCAAACGGACAGACAGATGGATGCAGTGGTCTCCTGATGGAAGACGGACTCGCCCCTTTACCCTGATCAACCTCTGTCTTAGCACTGCTTTTGTCTGTTTGTTGGGGAGGATCATTTTGTCTGGCTGTTGGGTTTTCCTTTCCTTTATTTTTTTTTCTTTGCCCAAGTGTTTGGGATTTAGGATTGTTTCTTCTTTTGGCATCTATCTGTAGCCATTTAACATATGGACTTATCAATTATGTCTCCCTTAGGGACCAAATGCTGGGGGAGCGCACTCACACCCGACTCCAGAAACACCGCAACTAGGCTAGAAATTAAATTAATGCAAACATGAAGCTTAGCACTTAAATGCACACTGCTCATTTGCAGACATCTCTTAAAACCGTGTAAAAAAAAAAAAAAAAAAANTAAAAAAAAAAAAAAAAAAATGAGATAGTTCAGTAATATGGTAACATTTTTTACAGCTTAAATATCAAAAGTATTGTCTGGGCCAGGACGTAATCTCACAGCGGCATTTGCAACGCACTGTACTGTACTAGCTAAATTAAAGAGAGTGGTTGTACAATTTTCATGACATTTATCTTTCTATGAGAGGTGGCTGCCTCCCTTTTTGTAGACCAAACTCATCCAATCCTCAAAATTTTGGAATTGTTGAAAGACCCAGAGGTCACTGCTTGTTCTTTCCTACTTGGCCCCAGAGTGGCTTACATATCAAACGGTGTTAAAGGACAATTTAGCATTTAAAAAAAAAAATTATGTATTGTTTGGCCAATCATCATGCAGGCTGGATAGGAAGTCTTGAATGTCACAATTTTAAAGATATGCTCAAAACCATGTTGACGCAATGCTAACAGTGCATAATAGAATAAGGCATTTTAGAGATTTTTTCATTTTGTCACCCCTTAAGTGAAGATTCAAACTGAAAAAAAAAAAAAAAANGAAAAAAAAAAAAAAAATCACTTTTTTGAAGCTTTTGTCCGTGTGTTTAGTAATTGATGGGCTCTTGGGGCTGTGATTTGATGGGTAAATGGAGTTCAGTGTAAGAACTGGACTGTGGGGGGGCAGTTAGTGTTGTCCTAGCCTTGGATTTGATGAGAAGCCCTGCCTGTTTTGCTGCATGTCAAGAACTGCCTCTGCTTTTATGCTCTGAAATGGTTGCTGTCTTCTTTTTGGTTGCTTTCAAATGAGTTACTACAGTGTAATGGACGAAATGATGCTCTTTCTGACTTTGTTGTGATGAAAAGTCTGTAAAACAAATAAAATCGATGAAAAAAACTGTTTTCCATCATCTTGGAAACTGCGTCAACTAATGTTTTGTTTTGCCCCACAGCATTAAATGTCATTAGAAAATATTCTGCAGTTTATTATTGATTTCCCTGGAAATCTCTTTGCTTCAGTTCTACTTCACTCCCCTGACTGAAAAAACTTAATTCTCTAAGTTAAATATTCCAAATCATTTGTTTTCCGTAGAGACATACTGGCAGCCATTTCAGCCCGATGTTTTGACTGTCAAAGAATCAGGTGTCTAAAATAGCTAAGGTCAGGATCTAGTACGTGGCACCGTTTTCCACGTATTTCCCCCTGAGCATTTGCAAAGCCTTGGGCAATCTAATCAGTGTTTCTGAATTTAAGCAATGCTGTCCAAACCATAAAAATATGGCACTTTAATCTTTGTTGTCATAGCAATCCACAGCCTCAAGCTGCTCCATTAACGATGAATCACTCTGACTCCCGCTTGGTTTGTCTGGATTTCTGGATTCAAATTGTAATATGACTGTCAGTTTCAATCCAGAAAATATACCATTACCTCCAATAGATTATAATATTCATACCAAATACTGCCATAGGCACTTTCATCAGTGGGTTTTAACATGACTGCATAAACTAGAAGTGTTCGGTTAAAGGACCATACCATCAATTTTGCATGTTTAAGCCCAATATATGCAGCCCTCATACATGTTATGTTCCAAAACAAAACCAAATTTTAGTTTTCCTGTTATTTTTCCAAATTCCTTAATCTTTAAAAATCAAATGTTCAGATGATACACCCACTTTTAAATTCAATGTTTCTCTTTCTAACAGTTGTGTATGATTATAGAAGGTACAGTCGTTTTAATTTCTCCATAAAAGCCATCTTCTTCTGGGACTATATTTCCTGGCAGAGACGTACATTTTCTTCTCTGTGTTGGACCGAAACAAAGTTACTTTGACAAAAACTTGTGTAGTTGATAGAGATAGATGGATTATGTATCTCAAGTGCTTTTCAGGTCTCTATAAGTTGATTTTATGAATTGAATGCTGGAAGGTAGGAAAAAAATATTTAAATTTTACCACTCCAGTAGTACATTTTGGGAAATAGTAACGTAACATGTATGCGGCTTGTTTATTTTGGCCTCAAGCATGCAAAACCACTGTTATTGTCCTTTAAACTCCTCCCCTGTCTTGTTATGGGTATTTGCTGAGTAGTTACACCCATAATTCTTCGCAGTATCTCTGATGGATGATGCCTCTTGAAAAGTCTAAGATCTCCTTCATCTGCAACTAAAATATTTATCAATTGAAAACTAATGTTGCCAATATTCCCCTTAAGTAGTTTTAAAGTGAAATATTTTCCACCCTGTTGGACCTCATTGCATATTCGGTGTCTACTTGAAGTACTTCGCTGAACACTGACATTTTTCTGGCTGCAGCATTGCATCTAATGGAAGATCGTAGATGGCTTATGAATCATTTCACACACATTTCTCCGTAATTCAGCCTGATGTATTTGGTGCCTTTGAAAACTTTGGGGTTCTTGACTAGAATTTAACATCATGATGTACTCGCCATAGCTGAAGAAATTATAGAGAAACAGAGTGGGAGAAAATACTCAAGCTTTCACGTACGGCCAATAGTTGCATCAGGTTGTCAGATGATGCTGCAGACGGAGATGCAGTCAGAAAGGTGTATGTGTGTGTCTGTGTGTGAATGGCTTTTTTTAATGCTGCAGTGCTTTGCTAATCACACAGACATGGCTGTCTAGGCCTCTTGCCATGTATGTATCCTCACGCCTCAGAACAAAGCCAAATCAAATACTGCAGTGTGGGGAAACATCAAGACAAACTGACTTGGCCAAGTTTTGACAGCCTCATTTCCTCGCTTCCATTTCCAGCTTCAACCGTCTTATTTCTGCTCATTTCGGTGATTTTCCACCTGAACATCTGGGGAAAACTGCCGGCCGCTCTTGGTCGACAGTGGCATTCTTGGAATATAAAGGACCTAATTTTCCCCTTGTCTCTATTGAGATGGCAAATACTCCTCGTGTTCAGACGAAAGGCTCTGATGCAGGCTGATGATAAATATGAAAATAATCATCAGCAGCAATATTTTTTCATTTCATCCATGAATTGCCTTTTCATGGCCATGTGTCCCAGCTCCCTGAATAAATCTTGGCCTTTCATGTCAGCGTTGCTCCTAGTTTACATCAAAACCGTTTTCATAACATGAGGTCAGTAACACCTGGGTTCTCATTAATAAGCGTTTTTTTCTCAGTTAATAATAATTATAATTAATAAGCCTTGAATATCCACAGGATTTTTTGATTAATTTGCCAATCCCGAACAAAAAAGTAACAAAATAAATAAAACTATTACAAATCTTGCCAGAGTATGAACTCCAAAACATCACCTGTCACAGTTTTTATCCATCCTCATGACAGGAAATAACAAGAGGCCATATATTATTGCATGTATGAATCTATTTAAATCAATTATACTGAACTTTACTCCCATCTGCTGTTTCCAGAGAAAACTGCGGAAAAATATCTTCAGAGTTTGAGACACTTTTTCCACAAACAGTTTTGCAACTACTTCCTCCACTCTGACATTTAGAAAGCAAGTAACACTATTACTCTCAACTAAAAACAGTATTGATGAATATGTGTGTGTGTCAGTCAAAATGCTCCACAGGACATTCTCACACAGATATAGTAATGGAACCAGATTGATTGCTGAGTCTCTAAAACAGCAGGTGCAGTAATTAGCACACAATATTGCCCACATAGATGTGTATGCATACGCTAAGATGTACTCACACACCTCACACACACATACAATCAGTCTTATCGGTTTTTACGCACAGCCGCTTTTGTAGAGCTTCCCTTGCGATCAAACAGCTCAAAGTGGTGGTTAATGAAGTAGAAAATCCAAATTATTATCATAATTAATATGGACTCCTAGTTGTCTCGCTCTCTCTCTCTCTCTCGCTGTCTCTCCCTCCACAGTCTGTTATTGACTTCTCTTCTCATGCATTAGCTGAGCTTATGACTGATTTTCAACCAATCTATAAGTTTTTTCCTGTGTTGTTTGGTAGTCATGTGACCTGAAGCTAAGCCAGCCATGAAATCAACCATTAAATCAAATCAGTTGTACTCATAATCACTAAGTACTGTGTTTTGATTGTCTTTTAGAATTCAGGTCATTTATAAATGGAGTTTTGAAAAGACAGGTATTGCATATGGCATTTAATGTTCATCAGTAATTGAAAATGTTATGTATGTAATTTAATTGTGCCTTCTGGTATTTACTGGATGTAAATGAAAACAGTTAAGCACAATCGAACACACTTGATTACATATTTGTACACAGCAAATTCAGCAGAGTTAAAATTCTGGTGTTGATGAAAAGAGTGTCAAACCAACTACGTCTGGAGTTAATCTAACTATGGATTTGGTGTAATTTGCCTCTTTTGACACCTGGTCAACTAAATAGTTGGTGTCAAAATTGGGTGTTGAAGCCATTTTTGTCAAATCAACACTAACGGTGTTGATTTGATGATCTGGAAGTTTTTGACACTGGCTTTCAATTCGGAGGGTTTTGGCAGTTTTTTCTGTTTCATTAGTTTGAGCATAACATGCAGTCACAACAACAATGGTTAACTTCAAAATTCATTTTTAGGT